>ML682137.1:326957-391200 GCA_007922195.1 Podocnemis expansa
CCCCCCCCCCCCCCCCCCCCCCGCCACTCACAAGCAGCCAGGGGAGCCCCAGCCTGCACATGTCCTGGCCGCTTCCAAGTGGCCAGGCGCTGGGGGAGTAAGGTGCCCAGCTGCAGCAGCCAGCAAAGCTGGCTGGGGTGCCTGCCACCCCCCCTGCACTGGGCAAGGGGGAGCAATGGGTTTTCCCCACCGCTTCCCTTTGCTGGGGGCAGGCAGGGCAAAGGGGCTGAGGCACTCGACCACCACCCTGCTCCTGGCAAGGGGATGCAGTGGGGGAAGCCGACTGGGGTGGCTGCCGCCCCCCTGCACTCCACTCAGCACCCTGGTGCTGGGGGGGGGGTAGGACTTCCTAGCAGGGTCCCATGCACCCTGGGAGGCAGGTCAGACAGGTGATTTCAAAATAATGGTTATTTTGAAATCACCTGTCCAAACGGGGTTATTTCAAAATGACCCGTTTCGAAATAACCCTTGTTTCTAAATGGATTGGGTTTAATCTGTTTTGAAACGACAGCTCTTATTTCGAAACAACGGAGCCTGACGTTTCGAAATAAGAAAATGTCGTGTGGACTAAAACTTGTTTATTTCGAAATAACCACTGTTATTTCAAAATATAAAAGACATGTGGACATACCCTAAAGGACTGGCTGGCAGGCTGGTATTTTGGGTAAGATCCAAACCTGTATTTTTCTGGGTAATGTGGCTGGCCCTCTGGGATCAGGAGAACCTTTTCCTTTAAGAGACCCAGCGTCTAGGTGGGGACCAGAGGAGCAGGCGTGCAATAAGTTGGGGGGCTAATTATGTAGTGTTATGCTTCATGCTGACCGGTGTGGGGAGCTGGAAACATGGTGGATGACTGATTGGGGAACTGATTTAAGTGCCACCCATCAGTAGTTTGGAGGTTTTGGCCCCTGGTTTTGCAGCTTGCCCTGATTTTTCCACATTCAGGAGGTTATGCCAGGAGGCCTGGGTCACACTATGGCTGAGGTATTTAAGTCCTCAAATCATGATTTAAAGACTTTAAGACACAGAGAATCCAACATCAAGTGAGTCATGCCCCACACTACAGAGGAAGGAAGAAAAAAAGAAAAATCCCAGAGTTCTAGCCTATAGGCCCCGTGGGAAATTCCCTCTTGTGGAGGAATTCCATGGCTGAGGCCTAACAGGGTTGAGACACAGGTAGCTTAGTAGGCCTGGGGGTGGGGGGGAAGAAGCTGCAGTTTCTCTGTTCACTAGCACACCTGGAAGAGGGCCAGTATAAGCAACTAACGGATAAGGTACACTGTAAAGAGCTTTGCTGAGTCTGTGTCTGCTCTCAAGAACAAGCTGTGTACTGAAATTTGGAGACAGAGAAGGTGTTTGGATTTGCCTGCAGATTTCTGAAAGTCAGCCCCTTTAGGTCACCTCAAGGACTAGGCCAAAGCCTGTGGCGTAGATGAATTATGATTGGAGGTTATGTGGGGGTAAGGCAGGTCAAAAGAAGGAGTTGTAATTGGGGGAATTTTGGTGCAAAAAGGATGGACCCAGAACTTAATTGGTTATACAGCAATAGTTTATGCTTCGTAATGTGATGTAATATGTTACTGTATAGTAATGTACACTGTTCTCGGGACTCTTGGATACTTGCCCTTGGGCCCACAGCTGTGTAGAATAAAGCTCCAGTCCTCACTAAGTTTGTGGCCCCCCGCTTACTGAGAATTCCTCTACACTCTTGATCCCAAATATGTCAATCAGTTAAACCCAGATCACGTGGGTAAGTCTCACCAGCCAGTCACCCAAGATACAATTCTCTGTACTAACTCAGAACCCCACATCCAGCCTCCCTTCTCAGGCCACTGGCATATCCCTCACCAGTAGTCAAAGATCAAAGATCGGTCAATTTCCAAAGCTGGTCCTCCCATCATACTATCCCCTCCATAAATTTATCCCGCTCAGTATTGAAAGCAGTTATGGTTTCCCTCACAGCTTGCCTTGGAAGGCTATTTCAGAACTTTACTGCTTGAATGGTTAGAAACCTGCCTCTAATGTTAAGTCTAAATTTCCTGCTGGACAGTTTATATCCATTTGTTCTTGTGTTCACCTTAGTTCTGTACTCAAATAATTCCTCTCCCTGTTATTTATCCCTCTGATGTATTTATAAACAGCAGTCACATCTCCCTCAGCCTTCTTTAGCTTAAGCTAAACAAGCCATGCTCCTTAAGTCTCCTCTCATAAGACAGGTTTTCCATTCCATGGATCATCCTTGTAGCCCTTCTCTGCATCTGTTCCAGTTCAAATCCATCTTCCTTAAACATTGGGGACCAGAACTGCATATGATAGTCCAGATGTGGTCTCAACACTGCCTTGCATAACAGTACTAACATCTCCCTGTCTCTACTGGAAATACTTCACCTGATGATTCTTAGAACTGCATTAGCTTTTTTCACAGCCACATCACATTGGTGGCTCATAGTCATCCTGTGATCAACCAGTACTCCCGGGTCCTTTTCCTCCTCCGCCCCTTCCAACTGATGTGTCCCCAGCTTACAGGAAAAAATCTTGTTATTTGGTCCTAGATGCATGACCTTGCAGTTCCCATGATTGAATTTCATTGTATTCCTGATACTCCAGTTTACAAGGTCATCCAGATCTTCCTGTATGATACCCCAATCCTTCTCACTATGGCAATATCTCCCACCTTGGTGTCATCCACAAACTTGATTAGCATGTTCCCACTTTTTGTGCCAAAGTCAGTAACAAACAGGTGAAATAAGATCGGTCCCAAGACTGATCCCTGAGGGACTCCACTGGTAACCTCCCTCCAGCCTGACAGTTCACCCTTCAGTATGACCCATTGTAGCCTCCCCTTTAACCAGTGCCTTATTCACCTTACTATCTTCCTATTAATCCTCATCTTTTGTAACTTAACTAATAATTCCGTAAGTGGAATTGTATCAAATGCCTTGCTGAAATCTAAGTATAGTAAGTCCAACACATTTCCTTTAGCTAAAAAAATCTGTTATCCTTTCAACAAAGGAGATCAGATTGGTCTGGCATGTTGTATTTCATCCCAGTTACCATTCACCTTGATATCCTTAAGTACTTTCTCCTTCAACATTTTTTCCAAGATTTTGCATACTACTGATGTCAAACTAACAGGCCTGCAGTTACCCGGATCACTGTTATTTCCTTTCTTGAAAATAGGAACTATGCTATCAATTTTCCAGTCATACGGTACAACCCTCGAGTTTACAGAGTCATTAAAAATGGACTGGCAGCTTCATGAGCCAGGTCCCTTAATATCCTTGGATGCAGATTATCCTAGCTTCCCAGTTTAGTCCCATTCAGCAGCTCAAGTCTGTCTTCTACCTCGGGTATGGTAATTTCCATTTCCATGGCCTCATTCCTGTTAGCTACCTTCAGGGGGTAAAAGTGGACTGGAACATACAAGAATGGCATTCCGGGGCCCTCTATTTTTAGGGGACCAGCATCCAGGGCCCCTAAAAATAGAGAATGGAGCTGGGACACTATGTTCAAGAGCCCACCATATAAAATAATGGGCCCTGGAACACAATGTTCCAGCTCCATTTTTCTTTTTTTAGGGGCTCTGGAATGCTGGGTCTATTTTTAGGGGCTCCAGCATTCAGGGACCCCTAAAAATAGAAAATTGAGCTGGTGCATTCTGGCAGGGCAGGCACCACTCCAGGAAGAGAGGTTTGCCTGCCCTGCTGTGATGTGCCAGCCAGCCCTTCTGTGCATGTGAAGGCTACGCAGCCTGGAGGGGGAGAAAGGGGCGATTCTCCGCTGCCCACTGCCCCAACCTGCCCTTGGGAGTCCATGCATCACTGAAGGTAAACTAGTGCGGTAAGGGGCCCGGCCTCCCCTCGGATGGCTCAGCATGGTGGGGGGAAAGAAGGCGTTGGGATGGTGGGCTGAGGAGGTGTGGAGAGGGTTGGGGGGCTATAGGGGGTGGAGTGAAGATGGTGGAGCTGTGGGGTGAGGGGTTAGGAGGGCTGGAGAGGAGACATGGGGGCAGGGAGCTTGGGGAATGGGGACTGGGGACTGGGGCTGAGGAAGACTTGGGGAAAGAGGGGTCTGATAGGGAACAGGTGTTTTGGGGGCAGTAGCTGAAGTGGGGAGGCAGTAGCTGGGGTGCATGAAGGGGGCCTGGATGTGCAGGAAGGGGGTCTGTAAATATAGGAGGGTTCTGGGGCCCAAAAAATTACACTTTAACCCCTGGCTACCCTAACTCTCCCCAAGCCCATCATCACTCATTAAAAACAGAGGCAAAGTACTTATTTGGACATGCTTCCATGCCTAGATTATCCTTGATCTCCAACCCATCCTCAGTGTTTAGCAGTCTCATTTCTTCTTTCCTTGTTTGCTTCCTATTTATACTGTACAGCTAAAGAACCTTTTACTATTGGTTTTAATTCCCTTCACCAGCTCCAGCTCTGTTTCACTTTTTCCCTTCAATCCAGTTCCCTTTTGGTTTAGGTGGAGACCATCCATCCTGTACTGGCTCCCTAGCTCCTAATAGATCCAAACCTCTCCTCCCTGCACCATCACCTCATGCCTGCTGTGACATTGTCCAGGTCCAGGGGACTCTTTATGATTATTTTTTGTATTAATATTTCATATTTGCAATAATCAATATGTGATATGCCATGTTTGGTGTCAGTGGTTTGGGGGTTTGGCCCCTGGTTTTGCAGGTTGCCCTGATTTTGATACATTCAGATTATCCCAAGAGGCCCAGGTCACAGATGCATTGAAACCCTGCACTTCTTCCTGTCTAACTGGCCCTGTGTGTGGAACTGAACCATTTCAGAGAAGGCTACCTGGAGGTCCTGGAATTCAGTGTCTTACCTAGCAGCCTAAATTTCATATCCAGGTCCTGCCTCCTACCTTCCTTTGTCACTGGTACCAACATGTTCCACGACCACTGGCGTCTGTCCAGCATTAGACGTAAGCTACCCATGGGCATTCAGCTTGTGAACCTCTTCCCTCTGGCCTGTGACTGCACTCCTTGGGACCACACTCTCTCCCTAATGCAGAGAGAGAAAGCGTGGTCTTGGATACCCAGAACTCCACAGTTCCATGTGAGTGTCAGGTCGTGTTACATCACAGAGTGCTGGGTGTGCAAGACTGTGCGGCGAGAGACTACGCTCTCTCCTTAACAGAAAGAGAGAGTGGAGTGGAGCGCAGTTTCACATACACAGCACTCCATGATGTTGTGAGAGTGCTGTTGTATTTTGATTTATGATGTGCATGGCCCACTTAAAGTACATTTAAGTTGAATCTGGCCTGCTGTAGCAAAGAGGTTGACATCCCTGGTCTAGATGTCTCAAGACACCTGCAACCTATGCATCCAGCAAGCTAGCCACAATGTGGTTGTCACAGTCATCACAAACCAGCTATCTCAGTTTCTAATGAGTGAGTCCCCCATTACTATTACCTATCTTCCTAATAATTGGGGTTCTTTCTTCAGGACAACAGGATCCATGACATCATCCGGCAGGAGGGTCCCAATTACGGGATCATTTTCCACCGCTCCAGTTTGATGTTCTCGTTTCCTATGAGTTTAATCCTTCTCAATGGTACAGAGGCTGTCAGATTAGGGGTGGGACAGTTCTACTGTGTCCCAGAAAGTCTCATATATGTACTTCACCGTCTCCCGCAGCTCCTCCAGTTCAATCATGTTGGTCTTTGAAAGACATCTGTGATCTGAAGCCAGGAGCTCCTTGCATCAAATGCACACACACATCACCACCCACTGGGCAGATCATCAGACATGCTGCACTCAGTGCAATAAACTAGAGAGGCCCCACTCTGCTGCTGGACCTCTGCTGTCAGTCTCTTCTTACTCCTGCAGCTTTTTCCTTTATTAGTATCTGTTTTATTAGGGAGGGGGTTGAGTGTCTTTAGTTCACTGAATGGTAATGGAGAGTATCAACCCCCCCCCCTTTTGCCCCCCACTCTTCCTCACGAAACTCCACTGTTAGATGCCCCTGTTACCTGGCTCCTCTGGTTGCTTGTGGGAGGAGCTTTTTAACCCTTGGTTCTCCCTGGGTAGCCCCATCTCCAAGTTAAGGGCTGGTAGGTACTGAGGACTTAGGAATCAAAGCTCATTAAGAAGCTCTCAGCCTTGCCTAAGGGGCCACTAGGATTACCCACAAAGACACACACACTACAGACAACAACCTTGTGGCTGGTCCTGCTTTGATCAGGAGGTTGGACTATATAACCTTCTGAGGTCCTTTCCAACCCAAATCTTTTATGATTCTATGCAACATACTCCATCGTTCCTCCTTCACAGTCAATTGATGCATTCAAGAGTTTGTAACCAAGTCAAAATATACATTACCTTTTAAACCTAGCCTGTGTCCATAAGTGACTTGCTGTTGACACGAGATGCCAGAAGATGCTAGTATTGGTGCTAAGCAGGTCAAATATTTATTTAATATGCTTGCTTTCTCTGGGAATTAGGTGCAATGCTCAATCAGCTAATTACTAAATTGTTAGGCACAAAAAACCTAGTATTTTCAGGTACCTAAATAGTCCCTGGAATCACAGTTAAAGTTGTCTCTTCTCCCAAATCTGAACTGGCTCCCAGCCAAAGTGATCTGCTTTGCCAGGTGTTGGGTTACAAAATACGCTAGTGCTGAAAGCAGGGCAATGAAATGTTGTTCTCCTTGTTACTAAGGGAAAGGGCAGCAAACTCTGCTTAACATGGCCTGATTGTGGAGTCACCCACAACTGAACTAAATTAGCTAAGCAGGGGACTTGGATGCAAAACCCTGTGGGAAAGAGAGGGGATGGTGACCTGTGTCCTAACTAGAGGTGTGGCTCTGCCTAAAAGTCCCAGCATGGTGTTACTGGTCCTGCCCCAATCACTTGTGGCAGGTTCTAGCAGGGCAGCCCTGTTAGTCTAGTTCAGTAAAACAAACAAGGACTTTTGTGGTACTTTTAAAGGCCAGTACATTTATTTATTGCATGAGTTTTTGTCGGAGAAAATCTCACTTCATGAGATGCCTGAAATGGAAACTGTAGGTGAATATATACATACAGAAAAGGGTAAGAGTGTGCCTACCCAGCCTGCTTCAGCAATGAAGTTCCCCCACTAAGAGCTGAATAGACAGAATCTGAATAACAAAGAGATGGAAGAGCATCATCTCAGATAGGCTGTCTAACCTAGCGAGAAGAGCTTTAAACTAGGTTCACTGGGGAATAGGAACTTAGGCCAAGAGATAAGTGGGGAAGTGGGACACCAGGACGAAGCACAAGGAGGAGAGTACAACAGCAGAGGCCTCTGCATTCATATTGAAAATGCAGGACAACTGACTAGTTCCCTTGGCTGCCTGTACAGGAACACAAGAAGCCTGGGAAACTCAGTACAGAGGGGAGAATGATAAAAGAGGGGCAGGGACTCACCTGTCCACCTGTCTGTCTGTGTCTCTGTTCAGCTGGTCTGGCGTGCTGGGGGTTGCAGTAACACCAGTGCTGAGAGCTGGGTTTCTGGAGATTTATAGACCAGAAGAGGGAGGAGAGAGAGAAGGAAGGAGGTGGATGAATTTGGAAATGGGACCCAATGTGTCAGTTCAGTCCCGGTGATGACACAGCACAAAGATGGCAATCTACCCCCAGTTTCTGTGCAGCTCTCCGCTAACACTCAGCTGCTTCGGGTAGTGGGGGCAGGGGTAGGGTTGAGCATTTATCACTGCAGAGTCACCACCTGTCCCTGGGGAGGGGGCAGCAGGTAGGCCAGGGCCAACTGATGCCCAGAGGATACTTGGGATGGGTTCCTGCAGGGAGGGTTGGAGGGCCACAACAACAGTTTAACTCCCTGCCTGAGTGACCCTCATCCACACACCCCTGCCCTGAGCCCCCAGCCCCAAGTTCCTCCTGCAACATGTGCTGTAAGTTGAGGGCTCCCCTGTGCCCCAGTCACTTGTCTTTGCTGACAATGGCAACAGCTGGGAAATGGGGGTGACACCCTAAACTGAATTACGAGGGCCAGGCAGCCCCTGTGGTGCCAGCAGAGCCATGAGCCAGGGCAGCCTGTTACAGACTGTGCTGGGAAGAGTCCTGAAATCTCAGGGTCTGGTACTCAGGAACTGAGACACCAAGCTCAACAGCACTGGACTCAAGGCCCACAAAGACCGTGGGGCATGCTGGGAGCCTGGGTTCTCCCAGTTTCACAGCAGTGAAAGCCAGTAGGGTCCATGGTGATCATTGAATCAGACTCCCTGCATCATGCAAGCCAGAGGCCCACGCAACAAGATCTGTAACAAGCCAAGAGCATCTGGTTTCACAAGGGCAGCTCTGTAGAACTGACCCAACCCTACCATTATTTATCTTTTTGCCAGTTTTTCTGTCACTTGCTAATATCACAAGTGATGATTTTAGATTTTCATTCATGTCACTGATCAAGACATTGAATTTAATTAATCTGAGACCTGATCCCAGTAAGGATCCCTGAGGGATGGTGATGCCCGATTGACAATTACCTTGTGAGATCTATCAGTTAGCCAGTTCTCATTGTGCTCAGTATGGGCTACACTGACAATTATACATTGTGGTAAGTTTTTAATGAGAATACCCAGCAGAACTAAGCAAAATTTCTTACACAGTCTGAGTATAGAATGTCAATACAGTTAGCTTTGTCAGCCAAATATGAAGGTTACTCACCTTGGTGCTATAGCCGGAGTTCTTCCTGATATGTGTGTCCCCAACATGCTTTGCTTCAAGTGTGTGGGCACACCCCACACCTGGATCAGAGATTTCGCAGCAGCACCCCAACTGAGAAAGGTGTGTGTGCTGGGAACGAAGCAGTGTAATTTTTGTGCCAATTCTCTGTCTACCGCAAAGACCATGTGTGACAGGCTGCTCCCCAAATCCAGTCTGATGTGCCGCTGTGACCTCCCAATTCTGAATCCCGATTCACCCTGCTTTGCCAAGTGACCACTCACTCCTGAGTCAGTCCACTCCAGCTTCTTACATGCAATTGATCCCAGGCAGTGGGTGTATGTCCCCTGGCTACTTGAGGGACAGTTCCCCAGCAAGCACCCCCAGCCCCAGTTAGCACATCAGGAGCCCCCATCTACAGAGATTGGGAACCACTCGCAACCATCACACACTCAAGTCTGTCCATTTAACAAAGAAATGGATTGTGCCCAGCCTCCTTCACTTATACCCTCTACAGATCACACAGCTTTAGGTAAAACACCTACTAGTTTATTGATCAGATCATAATTCTAAGTGAGAATATACCCAAGCATGGGAGAATCACAGTATAAGCAAGTCAGGAGAGACCACAAGAAAATAAAAGGCAAAATACGATGCTAACCTAATACTTCTACTTAAACTAACCTCATAGTCCAAACAAATTTATGCTCAAGGTGTTTGGCTGTTAGATGTTTGCACAGCTAGTCTCTTCCTGAGGCCAGGCAGGGCCCAGATCTTGCTTGAAGTTGTTAGAAGATGGAGAGTCCCAGCTCAAAGCCCCTTAAAACTTCCAGGTCTCAGTCTTTGTTTCCAAACCCCTCAGCCTCGCCCTTTCAGGGCTGAGGTGATTCTTTTGTCTCTTCATAGACACCTCTATTAGCATACCTTTGTCTCTTCCAGGCTCACTGCTGCTGGGAGACACCTCTGTCTGTTCCCTCATCCCTGAGCCATAGAAAGCATGTTACATGTTTGTTCACACGTATGAAGTTGTAGGAAACACATCATTAAAGAAATCATGCGGAATAGGGTATTAGCATCCACACAGAAACATTGCATGGTGCAATTGGCAGCAAATTCCAGTGTACAAGTGAACAGGAAAATCATGTACATCATAATCCAGAGTGCACAGATGTGCACGCTGTCACACTATGACGTATGAGATAGGTTCTGAAGTAGAGGGGAGGAGGGAGGGTAGTGGAGCATGTCGGGGACACGCATCTCAAAGAACTCTGACTACTGCACAAGGTGAGTAGCCTTCATTTCTTCTTTGAGCAGTGTCCCTGACTGCTCCACTTCAGGTGAGTATTTAGCAGTTCCCTGCAGAGGAGATGGGAACTTTGGAGTGTTGGATGTGTGACAATCTCAAGACTGCAAGGCAAACAGGCATATCAAGTTTACATAGTTGCTCTGTATCATCTGATTGAGGTGAAAGGGAGATGTGATTTTCGGAAGAAACTTAGGATGTGGGCGGAGAAATACTTTGTCCTTGTAGAAGACTTTATAAGGAGGATGTGCCATAAAGGCTGCAAGTTCTCTCTACCCCCCTGGCTGAAGTGATTGCTACTAAAAATGCCACCATCATGGACTTATGAAGGAAAGAGTTTGTTGCTAAGTGCTCAAATGGAGGTTTTGTTAACGTTCGGAGAACCATGGTGAGATCCCATGGGTGCACAAGTGGACAGGTTTGCAGATATAAGTTCTGGAGCCCGGATACGAATTTCTTCAGTACCAGGTGTGCAAATATGGAGAAATCAGGTGTACGGGTCTGGAAGGTGGAAATAGCTGCCAAAGGGACTCAGATGGTATTAACAGAGATATTTGTTTCTTTCAGATTTAGGAGGTATTCCAGTATGTTAGGAATAGGAGCATCAAGCAGACTGAGGGATCTCTGAGAGCACCAGATGGAAAAATGACGCCACTTTTGGAGGTAAGTGTGTCTTGTTGCAGGTTTCCTGCTATTTAGCAAAATATGTTTAACCTTGTCAGAACATTGGGCCTCTAGCTCATCGAATCATCTAGGTACCATGCTGTGAGGTGGAGTTTCTCCAGGTGAGTAGGTAGTCTCCTTCGCCTGTTCTGTGACAGGAGGGTCAGAGTGCAGGGGAGAGTGATTGGTGATCTCGTGGACATTCTGAGAAGGTAAGTATACCATGCTTGGCAGGGCCATGCTGAAGCTATCATGATCACTGTGGCCCTCTCTTGACAAATCTTCCAAAGTACCTTGGATATCATGGGTATCAGGGAAAAGGAGTACAGGAGTGATCGTCTCCAATCGAACAGGAATGCATCGCCTTGGGAGCCCTGACCCATTCCTGCCCGGGAGCAGTATCTCTTGCATTTCTTGTTTGCAGCTGATGCAAACAGGTCTATGATCTGCAATCCCCAGCATTTGAATATCTCCTGGAGAATGTTGTTCCATATCTCCCATTCGTGGGTATCTTTGAATGTTCTGCTCAGGATGTCTGCCACTACATTGTGTTTGCTTAGAAGGTATATTGCAGATATTTGGACGGTGTGTGTTGTACACCATTCCCACAGTCACGTTGCTTCTACACAAAGAGGTGGAGAATGCACTGTGACCCGGGCCTCCTGGGATAACCTTCTGAATATGCCAAAATCAGGACAAGCTGCAAAACCAGGGGCCAAACTCCCAAACCACTGATGGGTGGTACTTAAACCAGTCTTCCAATCAGTAACAAAATATGCTTCTGACTAACCACTCTGGTCATCACTGAGCATAATAAAATAGAAACAGCCCCCTTTCTGCACATCAGATCCTATGGGCCCCTCTAGCCACTGGGTCTCTTTAAGAAATAGGTTCTCCTGGCCCCAAAGGGTCAGCCACATCGCCCAGAACAATATGGCTGTGTCCTCACACAGGGATTATTTTGAAACAAGTTGTGTCGAAACAAACTTGTATCAAAATAATGCCTTATTTCGAAATACCTTAATTCAAATTAACAGTTGTTAATTCGAATTAAGGAAAAAGGTGGGAAACGAAATAGCATGTTCACACTGTGAACATGCTATTTCGTTACCTGCTGCAGGGGGCTGCAGCCCCCTGGGGGTGAGCTGCTGCTGCAGCTCACCCTGCAGCCCAGAAAGGGGGCTGCAGCCACCGGCGTGGGGGCTGAGCCAGGCGCCCCCGACCCACCGACTGTGTCCAGGGAGCAGCCTGGGCTGCGGGCTGAGCCGCCTGGCAGGGGTTCACCCCGCCGGAGGCTGCAGCCCCCTTTCTGGGGCTGTAGGACAGCCCTCAGCACCCTGGCCAAGGTCCTGAGGGTTCCCTGGCCAGGGGGCTGAGGATCCTATATTGTTTCGGAACACTTTGTTCCGAAACAACATGTTCGCACTGCCTTGTTTCGAAACAACTTTTGCGAAACAATGTTGTTTCGCCCACAGACTAGGTTTAAGTTGTTTCGAAACAACGCTGTTGTTTCAAAACAACGGGTTCCCGTTGTTCTGAAACAACCGTGCATCGTATGAACAGCAGAAACCTTAATTCGAAACAACTTTCCATTGTTTTGAAATAAGGAGGCTGTGTGAACACAGCCTATAGGCTTGGATCTTACCCAAAATACCACGCTGCCAGCCAAACCTTTAGTAACTACAACTAAAGGTTTAATTTAAAAAGAAAACAAGCTACATATGTGAGATGTTAAAGGGTCAAAGTGAATCACATACCTACAAATGATTTAGAGTCCATCGAAAACAAATCCTTGAAGCTCCTGTAGATTTGCAGGTTAGTCCCACTCCTCTGGTGTGCACCCAGCAGCAGTTGGGTGGGTCTCAGTCCTTTGTTCAGTCCCAGAAGAATAGTTCCAGAGGCAGGTGCTGGTTGCAGAAAGACTTGAGATTAGACCTAAAGACAAAATGGAGAATGGGCAATGGCCTTTTATCTCAGAGTCCTTGCCAGAGCAAAATGTGTGGGCCACATGGTCAGTCTGGGTAACTGGTCAAACAGGTTTCCTCTTGGGCCCACTGTAGCTGGGAGTCCCCTCCTGATGGGCCATTAACAGAACAATAGTTTGCAGAGGCCCAGTCTGGGATTGCCTCAGCTCAAACAACTTGGAACACACATACGACAAATAAGATTCCTAGATTCTATTACACGTATGATACCTACATATAAATCATATAATCCTTCCTAGCATGTTACAACCTTTCTATTGATACCAAACATGGCATATCACATATGGATTATGGCACATATGAAATATCAATATGAAAAATCATCACACACAATCCCCTAGACCCAGACAGCATCACACATGCTCCCTCTTTACGGTTGCTGTAATGCATGCACGCTATGTTGTCTGTGCAAATCTTTATGGTATTCCTTGATGTCCTTGGAAGGAAGTGGCGGCATGCATATTGAACTGCTCTCAACTAGAGGAGATTTATGTGTAATGATTTTTCTTGCATCAATCACCATCCCTGGGCAGCGTCTTGTAGAAGATTCACACTCCATCCTATTAAGGAGGTGTCTGTGGTCGTCAGTACTGATGGGTTTTGAGGGACAACTGGGACACCTTGACATAGATTGCTCTTGCTTGTCCACCAGGTTAATGATTCCTTCACCAGTTTTGGGATAGAGAGGATGAGATTGGTAAAGCGGCCCCATTGCTGTTGTTCGTTGAGGAACCAGAGTTGGAAGGGCTGCATGTGAAGTCTTGCATTGTGGATGAGGTAAGTTGTGGCCACCATGTGTCCAAGCATTTGCATACAGATTTGAGGCAACACAGTTAGTGTGGTTTGAAGGGTGACTGCCAGCTGTTTTATCGTGTTGTATCTTTGCTGCAGTAAGCATGCTCTGGTTGAGATAGTATGGATATAGGGCCCAATAAAATGGATTGCTTGTGCTGGATAGATTGAGGACTTTAGCTATGTCAGAACATAGCTGGTTATTTCAAAATAAGTTATTCCAAAATAACTTATTTTGAAATAAAATCCTTATTTTGAAATGACTTATTTTGAAATAAAATATTTTTAATTTGAAATATCAAAAACCCTGAAAGCGAAATAGCATGCCCTGCATGTGGACATGCTATTTCACTTCAGCAGAGGGGCAGCATGGGAGGTGTGGCAAAATGGCCCCCTTGCTGGGCCATGTTGCCAACCAATCCCCTGCCTGGCTCTCACCTGGAGAGCCAGGCACAGGAAAACTGTCCCCAGGGCAGGGATGCCCCTGCCCTGACTCCCCCGCTGCTCTTGGGGCAGCAGGGGAGGGACTGTGGGGCACCCGCGGCCCCAGAGCTGGGCAGCTGCCGCCCAGGCAGGGACCACAGGAGCTGGCTCTGCCTGCCACCTGGGCTGTCCTGCTGCTGGGCGGGCACGGGCTGCAGCCACAGGCTCTGTACTCTGCCCAGGCTGGGCACAAGCCGCCCAGGCGGGGCCTGCAGAAGCTGGGTGTGCCCGCTGTCCAGGCTTGGTGCATGCCGCCAAGCCTGGGCGGTGGGCACAGATGGTGCCCACAGCCCCCACCCGAGCAGCATGCGCCCAGCCCAGGTGGTGGGCAGAGCCAGCGCCTGCAGCCTCCACCCGAGCAGCATGCGCCCAGTGGTGGGCAGAGCTGGTGCCTGTGGTCTCCACCTGAGCAGCAGGAGCCCAGCCGGGGGTTGGGAAGAGCTGGCACCCATAGCTCCTGCCCGAGCGGCATGTACCCAGCCTGGGCAGTGGACAGAGCCAGTGCCTGCGGCCCCTGCCCGAGCAGCATGCGCCCAGCCCCAGCGGCAGGCAAAGCGGGCACCTGCACCAGTCGCCCCTCCAGCTCCTGGGGTGCCAGCAGAGCTAGCCAGGCGCCTCAGTCCCCCAGACCCTGGCTGCCTGCAAGCAGCCAGGGGAGATGCCCACTTGGGCACCCCTGACCACTTGCAAGCAGCTGAGGGGGGTGCCAGTTCCCCAGCCCCTGGCAGGCTCTGCAGCCTGTGGTCTATTTTGTCATGCTTGGTGATGACCAGAGTGGGGAATCAGAAGCATGTTTTGTTACTGACTGGGAGACTCATTTAAGTACCACTGGTTAGTGATTTGGTGGTTTGGCCCCTGGTTTTGCAGCTTACCCTGATTTTCGTCCATTCAGGAGGTTATCCCAAGAGGCCCAGGTCACAGATGCATTGAAACCCTGCACTTCTTCGTGTCTAACTGGCCCTGTGTGTGGAACTGAACCATTTCAGAGAAGGCTACCTGGAGGTCCTGGAATTCAGTGTCTTACCTAGCAGCCTAAATTTCATATCCAGGTCCTGTCTCCTACCTTCCTTTGTCACTGGTACCAACATGTTCCACGACCACTGGCGTCTGTCCAGCATTAGAAGTAAGCAACCCATGGGCATTCAGCTCACGAACCTCTTCCCTCTGGCCTGTGAAATGGCCATCGTGAGCCTGGGAGACTCAGCCTATCCCTTACTGCCATGGCTCAGAAAGCCTTATATGGGCAACACGGACAGCAGCAAGAAGTGTTTCAATAACAGGCTTAGTGGGTGCCAAATGAGAAGCATCAACAAGATGCCTTTATAAACAGCACTGTGTCATGGTATCACTGCTATCCAGCTTGCTCTGTGTGTCAATGAGCGGTGTGCAACCTTGTTGTGAAATAAATAAATCAGCGAAGACCGTTTTTCTTTGAACTTTTGTATATCTGTATTACATAACAGTAACTGACAACAAACACAAACTGGGCTGGAGGGAAAGAAGCACTGAGGGGCACTGTGAACCATCACAAGTGGGTGTAAGTCCAGCTTTTGTTCTAGTGCCTGGCTGAAGTGAATGGGGTGCTGAGTCTGGGCAGAAATTTGATAGCACAGGCTATGTCCACACGTACATGGTTAAATCGATTTTACTTATATCGATTTAATAAAATCAATATAAAAATTATTAAATCAATATAAGTTAAATCGATTTAACAGGTCCACACCAAAAAAACCCAAATCAAAATATCATGTCAAGACATAGGACTTGCTATTTCGATTCAGAAGAGGGGCACCATGGGAGGTGTGGCAACATGGCCCCCTCACTGGGCCATGCCCACACCCAATATATAGAAAAAGGGATGCACCTGGGAAGGAGAAGGGCAAAAAGTGTTAAATCAATTTAACAGTTAAATTTAAATAACATGTCCACACTGTGTTATTTCAAAATAACAATTTAACTGTCATACCGATCTAATACTAGGTTTTATTATATCGATATAACTTTCCTTATATTGCAATGAGGGCACTCCTCATTTCGAAATAAGGGAATGTCGTGTGGACCTACATTTTTTTAATCGAAATAGCCAGCGTTATTTTGATTTAAACAGCGTGTGTGGATGTACCCAGAGTGTACGTAGGTTGGGGAGTGCAGGGAAAGCAGTTCATACTGGCTGCAAGGAGGGGCAGTCATGCACGAATTGAGTCTACAGTGTGATTAGTGACTTTAGCAGCTCTGTTTGTTCCTCTATGACTTTTGTCATGTATTTGTGACCTACCATTACTCAGTCATGGTTTTCTCTCCTCGCCTGGTGATCCATGCGTATCCAGGCCCTTTTTCCTCCTTTGTCTGTCTCAGAGGAGTGAAGGAGCTCTTGGAACATCTCGCCTTTGCTCTTCTGGCGTCTCTTTCTCAACAGCCACAGACAGTCAGCAGCTGTGGGATATTTCCCTGCCAAAGCCACATTTGTGGAAGCACAATAAACAGAAGCAATTATTAGTGCAATAACAAGAATGATGCATTACTATGAAATACACCTACTTATAACTCTCACCTGGCAGATGCACAGCTCCATGGTCTAACAGAATGATGAGTTTTGCCTGGGCAGTTGGGAGGGTCCATCAATGGGGGGGTGGGGGAAGGTTATGGGAACGTGGTTGTTCAGGGTACTAATGCAGGTTGATGCGGACAAAATTAACTGTGCCACCATTCTCCGCAGGCAGAGTCATTCCCTAGGGGGGTGTGGTGCCCCAGGCCAATCGTTTTCTGTGGGGTTCTCACACCTCCCCCGGCCCCGGAGGGCTGGCTGGCTGGGCTGGGGAGGGGCAGGCCCCTGCACCAGCCATCCCATGCAAGGGACCAGGAAAGCAGCCTCCGCCTGCCCCAGGCCATGTGCACGACTCTCGACGCTGTGCCAGATCAGCGGGGAGGGGCGGGAGGCAGCACGGCTGGGGGGGCAGAGATACCAGCTCTGTGCTGCCTCCTGCCCTCTCCCCACTGCTCCAGCACAGAGCCAAGAGCAACACACATGGCCAGAGGGGTGGGAGGGGGCTGGACCACAGTGCTGAACAAGGCCATCCTTTTGGCTGCTTGCCTGGTCTCTGGCATGGGGGAGGGGGCAGCAGTGCAGGCCACAGGGGCCCCCTAAAGAGCAATTCCCATGAAATCTCAGAATGAATTAACACTGCCTAGGTGAACATGGGGATGGGAAGCAATTGCTAACACAGCTACTGTTGCGTATTTATAGCCCTGCAACCACATCTTTAACACAAAAATCAAAGAAGAGTTGAACCTCATGTACACAAGAAACATCAAATAATAAAAAAAAAAATTCTTGAGATCACCTTTTCTGTGTCTGGCACTCCAGAACCATAGAGCTGGGTCCCACTGAGCTCATGAAGAGACCCCCTATGTGTTCCCACTAAAAGACTCAGTCCCTGGCATCACATCACCATCCAGCTCCACCTTCTCATCCACAATTTCTTTATTGGGTTAGAGTCTAGTGTCTGCTGCCCCAGGGCCCACAGAGGTGTTTATAGGACTCTTGAGGGTGGAGGTGGAGTCACCACAGAGGATGGCTTCCTGCTTCTTATAGAAGTAGCAGGTCCTTGGCTCTGCACCAGGTTGATGGTTTGACTCCCTAGTTTGCTGCAGAATGTCCCAGTCACAGCCCTTCTCCACCATGACATGAGAAATCTGGCCATATGTATCATAGTTCCTTCAGCTGGAGTGGAGCTGGAACTTCATGGTCAGTTCTCCCCAAATGCCGATCAGATCCAGCAGCTCCAGTGTGCTCCAAGCAGGAGAAGGTTTGGGGCGTGCCACAGCCATGGCCAGCCAAGAAGATGCGATGTGAGTTCTTCACGCTGACCAAGGAGGAAGTATAATTTCAAAATGTCCCAGGACTCAAAAGAGGCAGTAGCAGGTGGCTGCAGGGCAGTGGAGTTGAGACTGAGGGCCAGAGTGGTTAGGAGGGCCATTGAGGGACACTTTCTAGAGACCATTTACTATGACATATCCAAGAGCAGTGTCTACACAGATGCTTTGTTGCTAAATGTTTGATAATACAGGCTCTACACTTCTAGCTGAGGTGGTTTTACTTAGTCAAAAAAATCAGAGCAATTTTGTCACTGGGAAGAGTGTGTGTTATTGCAGTGTGTACATCATCACAGTTTTGTCAAACAAAAGGTGACTGTGATTCACAAATCTCTCTCCTGTAGACCAGACCTCAGGCTATCTAGACTCTCATTAGAGAATTCTATTCCTTCTTAAATTTTGGCACAACATTCCCTTTCCGCCAGTCTTCCAGAAATTCTCCAGTGTGTGAACATTTCTTAAAAGTCAACACTTGTGCTTCAGACAGCTCCTTGGCCATATCTTTTAAAACTCTTGGTGCCAATTATCCAGTTCTGCCAAATTAGAAATGAGCCTCTTTTACAGCAGCTATTTAATTATGTGTCACAAAATGGCAAGTATTTTAACAGCTCTCCAAGAGATGAGTATATCTGGGCTCTGATTCATTGCAACAATTCCCCCTGCAGGCTGGCTCATGACCAATGTTCCCATTAAGCTCTGGGGCCACACGGCCCCCAGCGCTGCCTGGAGCAGGGAATCCTGCTGGCCGTGCATGGTCAGTAGCTGCAGTCCCTGGCCGGCCAGAAGACAAAGTCTTCCGGCCAGCTGAGAGCTTGTCTGAGCTGGGGTTTTTGAATCTCCTGCTCAGAGTAAGCTCTCACTGAGCATGCACAGACTCTCTGCACATGCTCATTGAGAGCTCCTCCAGCCGGAGGAACGGCTGGTAGCCAGGTAAGGGGCCCCTAATTGGCCCCCTTTCAAATCTGGGGGGGGGCCATGGACCGTCAGGGCTGGAGGCTGCTCCGGCCCCCTGCCTGCCTGGCGTCACCACAGCAGGGCAGAGCAGCCAACCCAGGCTACCTCCAGCCGGTCACACCTCCCCAGGGGGCAGAGAGGGCCAGCGCTGAGCTGTAGCACGCGGAGTTGGGGCCCTGGAGCAACCCACTCCAAAGAGTTTGGGTTGCTTCATCGCCAGCCCTCCCCAGGCCTGAATGGGCCTGATCCATGGCTAGGGGGCCAGCAGTGAAGTGCCTAAACTCTTCAGAGCACGCTGCTCTAGGGCCCCGACCCTGCATGCCGCAGCTCAGCGCCGGCCCCCTCTGCCCCTTGGGGAGGCGCAACTGGGAGTAGGCTGGGCTGGCTGGTCGGTGCTTGCTGCCAGGAGGCCAGGTGGGTGGGCAGTGGACTTGTGGCCCTGGTGGTTCACAGCCACCTGCTCCCCCATGGCGGGGAGAACGGAGGGGGACAGGATCAGGCCACTGGAAGTCAGGATTGGGCCCACGGGGGCACAGCAAGTAACATATGTTGCTCAGCTGTGTTCAAGCCTTAGAGGGAACATTGCTCATGACACCGGTGGGGTGCCTACAGCTAACAAAGGGAATGTGGGAATGTTCCTGACCTAGTGATCAGGGACTGGGCTGCCCTAGAGTTGTTGCTGAAAACATTTTCCTCTCCTCACACTCACTCTGGCTGTGCATGGAGCTGGGGTCCCTTTCCCAGCTGTGTGACACTCGGATTGCCCAGCAGCGTGCCCGTCCCCACACTGCATTAGAGAGAAAGTGTCACTCACCCCCTCTTCCTTCATACCTGCCAGGGATCCATTCCCAGCACAGCCCCGCAGGGAGCTGCTGAGGAGACCAGAGCATCCTGAGACATGATGGGAACAGCTCAGTGCCCCAGATGCCAGGCGCTGATTGCACTCTCCAGACAGGACAGGCCCCACCCATGGCACTGGGGGCTCAGAGGGCTGATCCCTTGGCCAGGCTGATGTGCTGGTCACCCACCCTCATGTTGCTCCAAAGCACCAGATACGGCTGACCACGGGGTCCTGCTGTCCCACCGCCCAGAGTAGCAGAGACTGTGGGATTGCGCTGAGATGGCTGCCTTCACCTGTTCCCCTCCACGAGTTCCCAGGCTGTTCTCTCCTGTAACAGGTTTGCTTCTGTCTTTATATGCCTAGTGCAGAGGCACCTTTCCTTACCTTTGTGCTTTTTCAGTTATTTAAAGCCACAGTTCAACATAAAGCCAGAAACCAGAAGCAGTCTTGTCCCACACACTGGGTGGGCAAGCCTAACACAGAGGACAAGCCACACTGTCCTCTGTAGGGAAAGTCAAAGAACCTGGTTACCCAGAGAGCAGTGAGCTCCTCCATCCCCAGGCTACAGGCAAGGAGTCAGCCCTTTCTTATCTTGTCTCACAGTTGGTCACCTGGTGAGCTGGTCACTCAGGCCTCAGACTTAACACACCAGAACGGTTAGATTACAATGGAGATTGCAACTGCGGCAGCAACGGTTACCTCCCAGTGAAGCAATGAGATGGTGACACACAAAATCGTCTGTCCAGGGGAACTCAGTGCCTGGCCTTTTGGTCCGTATTGTAGCAGCACAGGGTGGGTGCTGAGTGGGATGGAGAGAGGCTGGATCCCTTAATATAGCAGCCTGGAAACCCCAACTTCATCTTTCGTGCATGGCTGTGATATTTCCTACAAAGCCATGTGCAATGCTGTGGGAAAGGTCATAGTCTGCTGAAACCCTCTGTTCCCTCAAAATACATGTATGACCAGTGTGCATGGAGTGATGTGTTTTTGCTGTGTGGTTATTATTCAAAAATGCTGTGAGTGTGGGAGTCATCCACTGTTAGTTATCCAGCAATAACAACAACGGAGGTGACTGACACTGGGCGAGTGGTAAACTGATCAGCAAGGAAGTTGCGAACAAAGGAGTTACAGTTCTGTAAGGCTGTCTACACTTAGAGTGTTAATTCAAATTGGTTGAATTCAAACTAGCCAATTCAAACTAATAATTAGTTTGAATTCAGTCAATTTGAATCGACATGGCCACACTAGAAACTCCAATTTGAACTAGCATATCCATGGACTGGACTTGCTAATTCAAATGGAGGGGCACCATGGGAGGTGTGGCAACATGGCCCCCAAAACAGGCCATGCCACCACCCAATCCCCTGCCAGGCTTCAGCCCTCTGAGCCCAGCACAGGGAAAAGCATCCTCTGCCCAGCTCTAGCCCCACTGTGGTTACAGCTGGGCAGGGGATGCTTTCCCCCATGCCAGGCTCAGAAGGCAGGAGCCTGGCAGCGGATGTTTTCCTTGAGCATCCCCCCACACACAGTGCAGTGGAGCAGGGGAGAAAGGATTCCCCCAGCCCTGCACTGTCAGTGTGGGGCCAGGGGAATCCTTTCTCCCCCAAAAATGCTGCACCATCAGCACCTGGTGAGGGGAAGTCCCCCTGCCTGTGCTGACAGTGGCGGGGGGTGGAGGAGAAGGAAGCCGCACGCACAGCTGGAAGCCTGCTGGCCACATGCGGAGACAGCATCCCCGCACGCGGCTGGGATTCTGCTGGCCGCATGCAGGGAAGGAACCCCTCATATGCATGGAGCCCCACTGGCCGCACACGGGGAAGGGGCCTATGCAAGCAGCTGGGCCCCCACTGGCACATGCAGCAGTCCCCTCCCCAGCACACTGCCAGCTGGGCTCCATCTGCACACAGGGGTCTCTTCCCTGGTGCGCAGTGAGTGGGGCTGCAGCTACGTGAAGGGGTCCTTACCCCGGCGCATGGCAAGCAGGGCTGCAGCCGCACACAGGGGTCCCTGTCTTCACATGCAGCCAGTGGGGCTTCAGCACGTGTGGGGGTCCTGTCACCAAGCCCAGGGAGCGTAGCTCCAGCCCCACGCTGGATCCCTGTCCCCCCCCAGGGAACAGGAATCCCATTAGCCCCCAGCCAGATCTGTCTGGGGTGTGGTGGAGGCACCTTTGAGGCTGCTATGCACAATGGGAGGAAGGTCAACCCCTGTCAATTCGAACTCACAGTGAGTTTGAATTGACGTGGCCATGCTGCCTCAGTTCGAACGACTCGGTTCGAACTGCCCAAGACTTCAAACTCAAACGAGGTTTGTCCAATTTGCAGTCAGCTTTCATCAATTCGAACTGAGGACTTCCTCAGTTCAAATTGATGAAAGCAAGTGTGTCCATGCACTTAATTGAATTCAAATTGATGTTCATCATTTTGAATTCAATTCTAAGTGTAGACATACCCTAAGAGAGCTCCACAAGCCCACACAATTGGGACTGCTGAACAGAGCCCAACAGGACTTGTCTGGGCTAGTGGTTTCCAGGCACGTGGATATACAATAGGGGACAACAGAACACCACTAGTCATCACCTGCAACTCCCAAATCAGACCTCTACAGCACATCATCAAGGATCTACAGCCTATTCTACAAGATGATCCCTCTCTCTCTCAGGACTTGGGAGACAGACCTCTTGTCATTTAAAGACAGCCCCCAACCTTAAACAGATACTCACCAGCAACTACAGACCATACAAAAAAGCCATTAAAGTAGGCATACATCCCTGCAAGAAACCACGCTGCTAAATTTGCCCACATACCCGCAATAAAGACGCTATTACAGGACCTAAACAAACCAGCTATTCCATCAAGGACTCATTCACCTGCTCATCCACCAATGTGATTTACGCCATCATGTGCCAGGAATGTCTCTCTGCCTTATATATTGGACAAACAGGACAGTCTCTGTACAAAAGAATAAATGTGAATAAAACTGACATCAGATATCACATTCAAAAACCAGCAACTGAGGGGACCCGGGAACCATGGCGGCCAGAGCTGCAGAGCCACCGGGGACCTGGGAACCCCAGCAGCCAGAGCTGCAGAGCTGCCAGGACTGAGGAACCCCAGCAGCTGCCTGCACCACCACCAGGGACCAGGAACCCCAGCAGAAATAGGGCTGAAGTCGCTGGGGCTTCAGGACTCAGAGCAGCCCCCATGTCAATTTCCCTGTCCTAACAGAGCAGTGTAAATGACACTCCATTTCTTGTCAATTTCCCTGCTCTGTTACAGCAGGGAAATTGACAAGTATGACAGCTTCCCTGTCCCCAAGTGGCCTTGATTTGCACTCTGGGACATTTCCAGAGGCCAGTTACTCTGCAACAAAATTACAGGGTCTGTTCTCACAGGCATAGTAGTGCAATAACTGTTATGGAATAGCTCTTATTCCTCTTGCACAGGTGGTTTTATTATCGCAGAATAAGAGGGCAGTTATACCACAATGAGGGTGATTGTAGTGTGGATGGTGTTCTTGTTACAGAGCAGTAAGAGGCCTTGTTGTGCTAATACTCTCCAGTGTTTACAAGGCCTCAGATTACCCTGCAGCAATTCCCCAGCCCTACATTGTGTTACAGGAAAAGTGTTACTGACTCTCAACACCTGTAACTACCAGGGGTCCACTCCTGGCACAGCTCTTCTGTGAGCCGCTGGAGAGATCAGGGCATCCCCATGAGTGACGGGAACAGCACAGGCCTCCAGACATTGGCTATGTCTATGTAAGTGGGGGGACGGACCCGCTCTTGTGGGGAACTTCCCAGACTTTGTATACCACCCCGGTGAAGGTGGGTAGCAAAAGGATCTGAGTCCCTGCTCCCACTTCCTTTACCCCAAGGCCTGCCTGACCTCAAAGGCTCACCTCCCAATCTCCTGTTTGGAGGAGTCTCTGTAACCCCGACAAGGCTGGGCCCCAGGATTCCTGGGGGCTCGACCCCCACTCTTATCGTGGTCTCTCAGGACAGGGCTGGGGTGTCCCCACTCCGGGGTGCTGACCACACTGACCACTCTTCTGGCCCACCAGTTACTATATACACTATATACAATTTATTTAAGCATACAGAAATAAAAAGAATAACCCAATAAGAAAATAGAAAAAAAGTGGAAAAAGGTGAACAATAAACCCCCAGCACTGCTGCCTGGTGTGGGAGCACTACAAACAGAGTCTCTGGGGCCTGAGGAACAGTCTCACAGTCTGTCCTCCACGTTGCAAGCCCTCTGCCCAGGCCTGGATGATCCAGGGGGGCCAGATGCAGGCTCCGGCTGTGGCCACACGTCCCCAAGCTCCAGGGGCAGGGCCCTTCTTCCCAGCGTCAGCCCCCCTTCACTGCTCCCCAGCTGCTCCCCACACCCAGCTCCAGATGGCTGCAACTCTGGCTCCCAGCTGCTGCTCGGGTTCAGTGGGGCTCCTCTGGCCCTCCTGCCGTGGGGCTGCACCGATGAGCTCAGCACCTTGGGCTCCTTCTCTGGCCTCCTGCCCCAGCTTCAGGCACCTCTGGCTCTGTCACTGCCTCCAGCTCTGCTCTGCTCAGCTCCACTTGGCTCTCTGCTGGTCCAGCTGCTGTGGGTCTGCTGCCCAAATCAGCTCAGCCTGGCCTCCCTTCCTGGGTCCTCTGGCTCCCAGCTGCTGGCTGCTTAGTGCTTCCTCCTTAGCTCGGCCCCACACACACACACACACTGGTTTGCCCAGCCATGTCCAGCCTGCAGTTTCAGCTCAGGGGCGGGGGAGCACTCTCAATCAATCAGGCCATCCTGGGACACTGGCCTCTCCCACTGGCCCTGGGGCTGGCTGTTTCAGAGTCCTGCTTCCAAGCGGGAGTGGCCAATCAAAAGGCCCATTCACTCTCACTAAGGGGCTATCAGTCCCCTTACATCTACATTGTAAAAGCTAAGTCGACTTTATTAAGTGGACTTAATAAAGTCTACTTAAAGTCAACTTTAACTGGGTGTTCTGGCTTAATTCAACTTTATAAAGTCGACTTAATGGCCCCACTGCACTAAGTCAACTTTATTAAGTCGACTTAGTGAGTCCACATTGCCTTAAGTCAACTTAGTAAAGTCGACTTAACGGTCAAGTCGACTTTATAAGTGGACCTTATAAAGTAGACTTTACTGGACCCTAAAGTCTACTTTATTGCCCTGCAGTGTAGACAGGGCTCTGTTTAAGTCAACTTAAGTGCCCTTAAGTCGACTTAAACACATAGTGTAGACGTACCCATTGTGGGCTAATTGAATTATCCAGTCAGACCAGGCCACACCCATAGCAGTAGGGACTCTGAGGCTATCTCTACGCTACAGAGCTCAGTTAAGTTCACTTAATAAAGTCGACTTTATTAAGTTGACTTAGAGAGCACCCATTTGTTAAAGCAAACTTTATAAAGTCGACTTAAGCCGGGAACACATTTAAAGTTGACTTAATAAAGTTGACTTTAAATGGGTCTTCTGGCTTAAGTCGATGCTATGAAGTTCACTGAAATGGCTCTCCTGCCTTAAGTCAACCTTGTTAAGTTGACTTTCATGGCCACATTATGTTAAACTGACTTAATAAAGTCGAATTTAAGGGTAAGAGTTACTAAGTTGATTTAAGCAAGTGCTTCAGTCGACTTAATGAACTCCAAATGTGGCCATGAAGTTGCTTAAGTTAATTTAAGCCTGGTTATATTGACCTAAGCCTCCAGTGTAAACAGAGCCTGAGGGCTGATCTCTTTGGCCAGTCTCAAGGGCTGATCAGACACACTCATGCTGCTCCACAACACCAGACATGACTGACCACAGGGGCCTGCTATCCCACTTCAAAGAGAAAGCAGAAGCAAGGGGATTGTGCAGAGATGGCTTCAGCCATCCCTCTCAGGCACCCCCGGACCTGTGATGGGCAACAGCCCCTGCCCACACAGTGCTCCACATGTCCTTTGTAGCATCCATCAAGGATCCAGCTTCTCCCCATCCTGTGCAGCATCCATCACAAACTGCTAGGATATGGACCAAAAGGCCAGGCACTAAGCTCCCCTGGACAAACTGTTTTGGGTGTCACCATCTCATTGCCCCATTGGGAGGTGGCTGTTGCTGCCACAGTTGCAATTTCCTTTGTAATCTAACTGTTCTGGTGTTTGAGGTCCCAGCCCTGAGTAACTGACTCAGCCAGGTGACCACCCATGAGATGTGATAACAAAATGCCAGCTCATTGCCTCTGGGCCAGGGACAAAGGAGCTCCCTGCTCTCTGGTAACTGGTTTCTCTGACTCTCCCTGTGACCCAACAGAGCTCAGTGAGGCTTGGCCTTTGAATTAGGCTTGGCCAGCAGCTTTGTCAGGTCAGGTTGCTGCTGGCTTCAACCTTTCTTTCCATGGTCTATTTAAATAATTGTGCAAGGCATCCAGAGTTTAGGAAAAGCACCTATGTACAGGCTATATAAATGTAAAGACAGAAACAAGCCAGTTAGAGGGCAGGGCAGCGCTACAGAGAGATCTGAGCTACCTAGTACCTGGGCACAATCAAATACCATGTATTCAAACACAGGAAAACACAAGGTTATGTGTGTTAGGACAGAGAGGTGAGGATGGCAAAGTGATAGGACTCAAGGCGTCCCATCTGAAATACATCCAAGGGGCCTGATTCTCCAGGGCTGACTGCTCAGCACTCCTCCCCCTTTATCAGGTTCCCAGATAAGGACCCCCAAAACTCAGCCTCTTTTGAAAATCTTGACCCAAGAACATAGAGTAGCTGACTTCAGAACCAGAACCCTGAGAAAACATTTAGGGGAGGGGAAAGTTTCCAGCTAAAACCTGGGGCAGCAGGAAATTAAAGCACCTGACCTCTGGAGCAGAAACTTTCCCACATCCTGTTTATTAGCTGTCCGGACACCACTGACATCATGAATTGCCTTCCAGTTTGAACTGTCTCAACCAGAGCCCAGAGACCCTGCACAGTCAGAGTCAGACCAGCTAGCCCTCTGCACCCTGGCTGGTTCCGAGACTAGCCGATCACAAAGATCTCTTCTGGCCTTGGACTCTGATCATCTTTGACATGAGATGCAATGACACTGTACGGTGTTTGGTTTCATCTCACCTGAAATTCGCAGGGGCTCTGCCTGTTGGCCAGCTTGTAGTTCAAACAAGAAAAGCAGCTTCCTACCTCCTTAGTGATGTCTTAATTCACATGTGGCCACTACAGCACGTCTCATACTCATTGTTCTCACTTCTCAATTCCCAAAGGACCCTTTTGGGTCTTCCATAGCAATTCTTTCTGGAGGTTCCTTGGATTGCAACCTTGCTCAATCACCCCTCTATCAGTCAGTTCTTGTCTGCCGGTCCAATAGTGTCTGGTACTTGCACAGCAATTTCCTATTTCTTCTCACCAGCTTTCATTATCATTTCTTTAAATATTCTCAATGATTCATATTTTTCTGTTTCTCCACTCATTTGTTGCAGTTTATTGTTAGCTACGGAAACTGGTTTACAATCGGCTCTATGTAAGTTTGCTTCTTTTATCCCTAACGTCCTCTCTGGTTTCATAATGGGAAGCACCATTCTGGAAAGTTCACCTATAATGGACAATGATTTTGCTGGGTATACAGGTCACAGTCAAACCACGACTTTGCAGTTTTATCATCATTCTTTTAATCCTTAAAGTATAGTCATTTATTTGTTCACTAAATACTGATGTCAGGAGCTTGTGGTCCCTTTCAGCTTCCACTCTCTGGCCATAAATGTATTGAAAGAACCTCTCAAGCAAACATTACTTCTTAAAGGTCCTATTCCATCTGTGTGCAGCTGGTTTGTTCCTCAGTCAGTGATTTGGATACATATGCTCCTGGTTGCCAACAATCCTCATATTTCTGTAAAATCACTCCACCTAATACAGACTGTGAAGCATCTGCTGAAATCTTAATAGGCCTTCCTAGTGCACAGAACTTCAACACTGGCTCCTCCATCAGTTGTTTCAATCTTCCCATGATTCCTCCTGTTCTGCATTCCAATACCATTAGTTTTTATTCTCTATGGATATGTCTACACTGGAGGCTTAGTTAAGTTGACTTAACAAGGTAGATTTTAAGTCGACTTAAAGTCAACCTTGTTAAGCCAGCTCAGAGTGTCCACATTCAAAAGTCTTGTGGACCGCCCACATCCACACTGGCAGCTATTTGGTTGACTTAATGCATAAATCAACCTTATTAAGTCAGCTTAAGCACTATTCCCCATCTATGCTGGCTTAAGTCAACTTAATAAGGTCTACTTAAGTGTTAAGTCAACCTTCCTAGCTGGAGTTATTAAGGCAATTTAACAAAGCACTTAAATCCATTTAGTAAATTCCAAATGTGGCTGGAGCTTTCCTTAGGTTGACTCAAGGAAGGTTAAGTCAACCTAAGGCTCCAGTGTAAACATACCCTGTGAGTTTCTCAAAACTACTGCTTTGGGAGATACATTAGCTATGAATTTGCCAAGATAAATTAACTATTCTCAGAGAACACTGGACACCTTTCGTTGACTGGGGACATGACACATTTCAACAGCTGAAATCTTTCTCATATAGGCTATGTCTACATTGCAGAGCATTTTTGAAAAAAACTTTTCAGAAAAATTATTTCAAAATAAATTGAGAATAATTACCTCAAGATAACTTTTTCAAAAATGCTATATCAGGAAAAGAGTCTGGGGACAGCTCTTTGTGCCAAAAAACTGCCGCTCCCCCCTCCTCTGAAAAAAGAAAGTCCACACTGGACTTCTTTTTTGAAAAAAAGAAAGCAAATGGAAGAGATAGGCAGGATTTTTAGGAAAAAAAACATTGCCATGTCTGGCAATGGCTTTTTTTGAAAAAGGTCCCCTGAAAAAGGCTTTTCTTCCAAAAGAAAAGGCCAGGTTTAGCTTTTTCGAAAAAGCACTCTGGTACCTTGAAATATGGAAGTGCTTTTTTGAAAATGCCAAACCTGGTTAACTGTCAAAAGAAAGTCTTTTTTGAGAGAGCTTTCTCAGCTTCTGCTCCCTGCATATCTGAGAGTATGTCTACACTTACATTTTAAATTGAAATACTGATGATTATTTTGATTTAAAGTAATGAATATCTACATCTTTCCTTATTTTGAAATGAAGAGCTCCCTCACTGCACAAAATAAAGAACAGTCATTTTGAACTTTTTGCCCTTCTCCCTCAGAGTGCCGCCTTCTTTCTAAACTTGTTAATAATTTCCAGTACTTCCTCCCCAACCACATTAGAAAAAATTGATGATTTCACTTTAGCATCTTTCTCCTCTGCCCTATGGCAGCTAAACACATGTAAACGAGGTCTGAGTGGCCTCCCTTACTCAGCCAGCTGAAATGGGGGCACCTTATGGGTATGTCTACACGGCACTTTTATTTCAAAATAACACTCGTTATTTCAAAATAAAAGAAATTAGGTCTACACGGTGTTTTCTTATTTCGAAAGGACGGATCCCGTCCTTTCGAAATAAGAATCATCGTTCCGAAAAAGTAAAACCTGGATGTTTTCGAAACAGCCGTTATTTCAGAAGGGATATTTCAAAATAACGCCGTTTAGACCTGTTGTTTCGAAACAACAGGTCCAAATGGCTTTATTTCGAAATATCCCTTCCAAAATAACAGCTATTTGGATTGCAAGCTTTCCCTGAATTCAAATTAACATTTTGTTAATTCGAATTAACTTATTTCGAAATAAGGATTTTATTTCAAAATAACTCATTTTGAAATCCTTATTTCGAAATAACCATGTGTGTGCAGACATAGCCATCTGTGTTGGCTCTGTGTTTTCATGAGTGCAATTAGGCACTCACCGTGATTTCACTGTAGCTGCATAATCATCCCAGGGGCCGAACCTGATGGGAACTAGCCAGTCTGGTTGGTGTCCAGTTACAAGTCACTGGTGTGCTAACTGCAGGGGTCATGAAATGTTGTCTCCTACTCCATGAACAAGTGGCACCAGAACTGGGCTTAGCCTGCTGCAGTGAAGTGGTTGGATGCCAGGGCTGCCCTCAGGCCTGGTATCACGGAGAACCCAGAAAAGCCTCTTGGATCCCCTCTGTTCACAGCCCACCAGGGATTCTGCTACGGTGGAGCCTTCTCCCGTTCACCCGGGTCTCCACGCTACCTGTAGCCAGCTTCCCAAATCCAGGCCCAGAGAGTCCGATCCTTGCTCTGTCTGGTCTCCCTTGGGGGGGGGGTTCCTCCCCCTACGAGGGTCCCCGCCATCCCAATCAGCAGTGACACTCAGCCAGTGTAGCAGTCAGAGGGTTTATTAGCAATCCAGCTTCCACAGCAGCTAGGACAGTTGGCTCTCAGATCACCTAAGAGGGCAGACAGTAAACCCCCAGGACAAGCCCCGGAGGTCCTGCCCCTCCGACCTCCATCTTCCTTCCTTCTGCTCTCCCCTTTGTCCTCCTCTCTATCCAGCTGCCCTGCCCCTGGTCTAAACCGGCCACAACCTGTCACCCCCAGGGGTCCAGGTAAGGTCGCACTAAAGCCTCTTCCCCCCTAGTGGTACCTATAGTTCTCACACCCCTGTGTCCCATCACCAGAATACCATCACCAGAGAACAGGAACAGAAAAGAAGAACCACAATAACCCAAGAGATTTTCTTACTTCATCACACCTGGATTGACCATCTCTTCCCACTGTTAAATGACGGAACTAATTATCCCTCCTGGAGGTTTCTTCTTATCTGTTTTGTTTTGTTTTTTGTTAAAGAGCAGCGACTCTCCACTCTACTGGCAGTTGGATTGATGGGTTGGCTGGGAGCTCCAGGGCTCAGAGCAGGAACAGAGCCCTGTGTTGGCTGGGGGCTTTCCCACGGCCAGAGAACTGAAGTCACGGAAAGCTGAAACTCACTAGAATTGAAATTGCTGGAAAACTGGGAGATCCCAAGGGACTGACAGCAGCGGGGCCTGGTCAAGTCTACAGCCAGCAAGCAGCGGGAACCAGCAGAGGGGGCTGGATGAGCCCCACGACCAAGAGGTGGACAGTCCAACTACAGTAGTCACCAGTCCGTAGGGCAGGGGAAAGCGAGAAAGGAGAGGGTGGGCTGGGTTCTGCTCATTGAGCTCGTGAATTCTCTTTGTGCTGTTTTCCTAAACCCGTGCTACACTCACACTCTCTGCTTGCGGTAGGGGAACTATTGCCCTGTGGGGGTGCCTGGGGAGAGGTGACTAGGGAGGACTTGAGTTGGTTTGATGTTGTATCATTGACAAGAAACCCAGAAATAGAACCAGGCCCTTTGCTGTCGCTAGTGTAACCCATGTGCCTATGTGATGAGTATCTCTTTAAAAAGATCTGTTGGGTCTGGGTTTGCGGAGGAGGGATCTTTGGTAGAGGAAGGTGGTTTCTTTAATGTAACAAGGGGAAAGAGTCAATTACATTTTTGTTATTGGCAGAGTTGTATTTTTTTTGTAACAGGGGTGTGTGTGTGTGTGTGTGTGTGTGTGTGTGTGTGTAACTGAGTGTTACCTAAGTGGGCTGGCTGGACAGCAGTGCTCCCAGTGGAGGAAGGGCAGTCTCCATGGATTTATATTGAGGATTTCTGCTGCCAAAGAAGAGGGAGCTACTTCCTTCAACACAAGCCTTTGGACTTGGTGAATAAAGACCATACCAGATTCACAGAGATTTATTAAATAGCCACATCATGTTATAGATCTGGTCTTTCATCATAAGGTTTATATGTTAATATTTTGTTATATTAAATGTTATAAAGTTAATATTTACTACAGTTCATTGCTTTTCTTTTCATTCACTCCGAACAGTCTTTGCTGTGAGTCCAGTTTGGACTGGGTGCTGGGTCTTCAGCTGCTCCTCTTTGGGAGCTGGAGTTTATTTCTGCTGGGCACTGGAGAAAGGCACTAGAGGAAAACTCTAGCGTGCCTCAAGGTTACACCAGCTCTGCCTCGCAGAAGGGTTACAGCACAATATGAAAATTTTCAGCCAAACTATCCAGTCACCAGCATGCAATTTAAAGGGTTCCCCAAAGGAGAAAAAAAAATAACAGGATTAAAGCCAAAAGCCTAAAAAAGAGATTTTTTTTAAAACTTGGTAAAGGATAAATGTTACAATTTATTTTAATTAGTTAAATGGACTTCATGCAGATTACAGTTTTACACTCAGAGCAACTTGTAGAAAGAAAAAGGGGGTTTTTTTTCAATTGAAAATGAGAAGAATGCTGACCCATCCTTACCTAATGACAAAGACCCCCTTTGTTTGTAGCATGCGTTTTTTCTGAACCAGGATTTTAAACCAAGAGACAGGAATTATTCTGGCTGGCAGAGGGGGTGACAGACCTCTGAACCAGTGACTGAGAAAGGAATACAGCTTTTAATGAAAGAAACCGGAGTGTGTCTGTGGTGAACTGCTGTGCCCACCTAGAGTGCTCTCCCTCCATCCCACAGAAGCACAATGCGCAGGGAGCGTCTGTAAGTCCATCTGTCATGCAGTCTGTCCCTCCTGCCTCCCCCTCCCAGCTCTCCTCCCCCTTACTGGTCCGTCTCCAGTTTTCAAGCTGTTAGACCTGTTAGTGGATGGAGACCCAGGAACTTGTCAGTTAAGGATGGGCAGAGGGCTGAGTAACCTGCGCCTTTATGCATCATGCTCCAGCAGGCTCTACGGTGCCACAGCTAAGGATCTTGTGAGGCACAGCTGCCCTCCAGTGGGGAAACCTGAGCAAACACAGTTACATCACATGCATTACATTTGCTCCATGAGCCGAGCTGTCTTCTCCCAGCAATGGTGATGGCTGCTCTAACTGCAGAGAGCAGAATAGCTGAGGACTGTAGGCAGAGCAAGAGGGTCATTCTGCCTCAGTACCCCTCATCAGCCGCAACTATTTCAGACCCAGACTGAGTCCCTGGGGAGGTTCTTTTGGCTCCCAGGGGAGCATCCCTCTGGTTCCCGGGTAGACACTCGAATGGGAGCCTCAGGTGACGATTTAGCTGGGTCCGGGTCCTCCGTGTGAGGAATCAAGGGAACTACAGAGTCCTGCAGTTCAGAATTCATGCAGGATCAGCCAGATCAGGTACTGGCGGTGCTGTGACACTTCGTTTTGGGAGGAAATCCTGAACCTACTGGATGTGCAAAAGCACATCATAGCAGATGTCTCTCCAATGGCATAAGAGTAAGTTTGCTCCTGAGCCTGGAGAGTGCCAGGAACCCACTAGTGGGTGCCTCTGTAATCTCACACAAGAACACCTCGTCCCATCCATCATTCCCCCCACTGAGAGCGTCCATGGGCCTTTGTGTGATCAGTCTGCTTGTTAGTTACCTGTCTTCGCAAACCAGGTTAACGAACCAGGTGGGATCAGGGGTTGTTTCCTAGGAACAAATGTGCAGGAGACAAGGTTGTTGTCATGTGTGGTGTTCCAGTACGGTACGGCAACAAGACGTTTAGCCTGTAATGAAACTGGTTGTTCTGTTGCAGCTCTGAAAGCTTGCTCGATGGTTTGAATAAAAGTGATTCCTTGCAGGATGGTGTTATGTTGACTCTTTGGAATAGCTTGTATCCAAGAAGGAGGTCTTGTTTATCAGAACATGCAGAGAGCCAAACCATGTTTCAGTGTCTTTATTACTCAAAATCTAAGAACCAGCCCAAACTGGCTGAGTCACAACCCTAGTAATCTAACTCTATTGCTATGGCAAGAAGTGAGCTGGGTTGCTACAGCAATCCAGGCAATTAGGTGAGACACACAAATACGCATGTTTCCAGCCATGAAAATGCCCCCTTATAGCATAATCACTGAAGGGAATGAGGGCAGATGACCTCATCTCCAGGTGAAACCCTGGGAATGAGTCTGCCCCATAAGGAGGATTTGCCTCTAGCTAAAGATCCAGCCAATAAGGAGGCCTTCTCTCTCCAAGTGGGTTACGGCAGACCTCTGGTGTTCTCGCACCAGGAGGTTTTATTGGTGCTGCTCTGACAATGGGTTCAGGACTAGTGGCTGGGATAGGCGAAGATGTGTCTGTCAAACAGGGGAGGCTGTATGTGCTGCAGAGTTAAGTGGAAAAGGAGAGTCAGGAATAGGTGATGCTTGACTCAGATGCTATCTTGCCTGTAATGTCAAGGTCAGGCAGTTCAACGGAGATGCATATTTGCGACTTGTATGAGATCTGGCAACTGATCTACATGCTGCTGCCATGTGAGCCCATCCACCCAGCTCAGGCTGCCACAATGTTCTCTTTGCCCCTGACGTGTTAATCCCCATGTCATATTCGAGTGCTGTACTTAGCACAGCGTCATTGGTGTCATCTCAAGGACTATGTGTCAAACCAGTCATTCTTCTTTTTTCCTTCTCCCCAATGACTGACAGAGCTGCATCATAGATGTGTCATAGACTGTGTTCTTCAGTAGCTTCCATTTCCACTGGACACTTGTGGTACAGTCACTACGGTCAAAGTGAACCTCAAGTTGGCCAGCAGAACCATGTCCAGGGACTTTGTGTGCTGGAAAGTGTTGAAGGCGGAGAACCCAACAAAGCAAACCAGGGAGTAACACTGCACACCACCCCCCTATCCAGCCAGAGCCTTGTCACCCTATCTCCCACCCCACTGACCCACCTATACCCAGCCAGAGTCCTGTCAGCACATACCCCATCCCACTGACCCCTGAGACCCCATCAGAGCCCTATCACTTCATCCCCCAACCTCACGGACCCCTGAAAATTGGTCAGAGCCCTGTAACCCCATTCACCGCCCCACTGTGCCACCCATATCCAACAAGAGACCTATCACCCCCATCCCACACTTCACTGTGCTCCCACCCCATAACCACCCCGAGCCCAGCCAGGTCCCATTTCTAAACTCATAGACTTGAAGGTCAGACATGACCAATATGATCATCTAGTCTGACCTCCTGCATAATACAGGCCACAGAAACTCACTCCAGTCCTGTAATAAACCTCTACCCTATGACTGAGTTATTAAAGTCCTCAAATCATGGTTTAAAGACATTAAGGTACAGTGAATCAACCAGTAAGTGAGCTGTGTTACATGCTACAGAGGAAGGCAGAAAACCCCCAGAGCCTTTGCCAATCTGCCCTGTGGCAAAATTCCTTGCCAACTCCAAATATGGCAATCAGTTAAACCCTGAGCATATTGGCAAGATTCGTCAGCCGGTCGCCCAAGAAAGTATCTTCTGTAATTACTCAGAATCCTCTCACCCCGCAAATCTAATGTCCCATCATCATACTAGCACCAGGAGTCAAAAATCAGTCGCTTGCCAAACTAGGCCACCTCATCACACCATCCCCTCCATAAACTTAGCAAGCTCAGGTCTGAAGCCAGACAGGTCTCTATGCAAGTCCTCCAGTGGTTTCCTGCCTAAAGGCCAAGCCACCAGCCCAGCTAGCACCTCTCTCAGCACATTCACCCCACTGAGGTTCTGACAGACCTGGGTGTGACACTGGCTGGATCTGGGGGACTGTTTATGGTTATCTTTCATATTAATATTTCATATTTGCAATAATCCATATGGGAAATGCCATGTTTGGTATCTACTGAAAGGCTGTAATCTGCTAGGAATTATTATATGATTTATATACAGGTATAGCCATATTAGAAATTAGAAATATCTTTATTTTATGTGTGTTCCAAGTGATTTGTTCTTAAGGCAATCCCAAGCTGGGTGTCTGCAAAACTATTGTTCCTCTTAATGGTCCATCAGAGGGGAGGGGGCTTCTAGCTACAGTGTGCCTAGGAAGAAATCTGTTTGACCAGGCACCCAAGCTGACCAGGTGACTCAACTCCGTTTTCATTTGGCAAGGACTCTGAGAGCGTGGGAGAGCCGAAGGTGGTAAAAGGCTGTAGCCTAATCTCCATTTTGTCTTTAGTGTTCAGTCTTCAGTCTGTCTGCAACCAAAACCTTCCTTTGGAATTATTCTCTTGGGATTGAACAAAGGACAGAGACCCACCCAACTGCTGGGTGAACACCGGAGGAGTTGGACTAACCTGCAAACTACAGATTCTTCGAGGATGTGCTTTCTATGGACTCGAAATCATTATATGTATGAGATTCACTTTGACCCTTTAACATCTTTCATTGTTTGTTTGTTTTCTTTTTATATTAAACTTCTAGTTGTAGTTACTAAAGGATTGGCTGGCAGTGTGGCATTTTGGGTAAGATCCAAACCTGTATTGTTCTGGATGATGTGGCTGGCCCTTTGGGGTCAGGAGAATCTGTTTCTTTAGAAGATCCAGTGGATAGATGGAGACCAGAGATGTTGATGTGCAATAAAGGGGGCTGCTTCTGTTTTGTTATGCTTGGTGATGACCAGAGTGGGGAATCAGAAGCATGTTTTGTTGCTGACTGGGAGACTGGTTTAAGTGCCACCCATTAGTGGTTTGGGGGTTTGGCCCCTGGTTTTGCAGCTTGCCCTGATTTTGGCGCATTCAGAAGATTATCCCAGAAGGCCTGGGTGACACCGGGCTATCTTTCGACAGCCCCACAAGGCAAAAGAAAGTGGCAACAGCTCCTTGGGTCTCATTGTTCAGGCACATGGCCTGTGGAGCACTTCCCACGTTTCCTCTAGCTGCCCTTTCTCTGCCCCACTCCGGAGTTCCCAACAGAGTTCATCACGTAGCAGCCAGGTTGGAATTATACAAAGAGCTGGCTTTATAAGTTACATTTACAGAGACCTTAGCCCACCCCAGCCCACTCCGGTGCTTTGTCATCCCCAGGTCCCCGGCACTGGCTGAGCAGGCTCCAGCGAGCAGTGACCCACAGCAGAGAGAGCACTGGCACCAGAAGGGCAACCCTGAGCTCAGCCTGGTGGCCCATAGCAATGCCCTCCTCTCTGGACCAGCCTCACACATTTTCCATGCAAGGAGGGTGCATGGATCAGGGGCTGTCACCCCCTGTGGCCCAGGGTCAGTTGGCCAGCTTGTTGGTAGGAGCATGGAAGAGGTCTGCGATGTCCAGCATGGCCTGGCAGATGTTCCTCCCAAACCGCCTGGAGTCCTGGGAATGGGAGAGGAGACAGGATCCTGGTTAACGCAGGGCCCAGCTGGAGTCATGGGGGTGGGAAAGGAGACAGGATCCCAGTTAACGCAGGGCCCAGCTGGAGTCATGGAGATAGGAGAGGAGATGGGATCCTGGTTAACACAGGGCCCAGCTGGAGTCCTGGGAATGGGAGAGGAGACGGGATCCTGGTTAACGCAGGGCCCAGCTGGAGTCATGGGGGTGGGAAAGGAGACGGGATCCTGGTTAACACAGGGCCCAGCTGGAGTCATGGAGATAGGAGAGGAGATAGGAGCCCGGTTAACACAGGGCCCAGCTGGAGTCATGGGGGTGGGAAAGGAGACGGGATCCCTGTTAACACAGGGCCCAGCTGGAGTCATGGGGGTGGGAAAGGAGACGGGATCCCAGTTAACGCAGGGCCCAGCTGGAGTCGTGGGTAAGCAAGGGGCAGAAGCAGTGGGAGCAGCTTGAGGAAGTGAGATGCTCCAGGAGGACGCAGTGCCAAGGCCCCCGGCATGGTGGTGTTGGAGGGAGGGGGAGAGGCGAGAGCATGGGCCTATCCTGCTCTGGAAGTGGGGGAGTTTGGGCAGGATGAGCCGTATGGTGCAGAACAGGAAGAAGCTGGTCAGTGGGAGAATCTGAGGGGGAAATGAGGGAGCCTGAGAGGGGTCAGGCCTGACAGAGTCGCTCCTTCCCCACACACACCTCAGCTGTAGAGTGAGGCAGGTCCTGCAGGCGATGCTCCTAAGACTCCTAGGTCTGTCATTTGTGACCCCCTCCCATCCTGTGCGGGCCAGTGCAAGAGTGGGGAGATCCTGACGAGGGCTCCCACACCTCACACTTGACCCTGACCCAAGCCCTAGGCTGCACCAAGAGGAAACTGGGCAGTCCAGACACAGAGCTGTCTTCCAGCGACATCCATCCATCCTGGACAGCAGGGACACCTGGCCCCAAAACAGTCACTGAAGCAGAGACAATGGCCACAGGCAGCAGGGCCAGCTTGCCTGTCTTGCTAGGGAACAGTGGGGATGGTGGGGCCAGAGATGGGTGGCAAGAGCCCTTACAGGTTGGAAAGCCCAGGCATTTGACAGGACCTGAAGAAGAGGCAATGAGCCAGAGGTAGGAAATACTGACAGGACAGTAAGGGCAGTAAGGGATTCAGAGCACTTCCAGTTACTGTCTCATAATAGAGGATCCAGGGACAAGCAAGGGCACAGACTGGCAGCATATTTACACAGATAAAAGGAATGTCTTTTCATACAACCCTTATAATTAACCTGTGGAACTCATTGTCACAGGAGGTTAGAGAGCCAGCAAGCTTACTGGGGTTCAGGCCAGGATCAGACATTGATCTGGGTAAAGGAACAGCTCTAAGTAGGACAGGGGTGGTGAACACAGGAAAGAAGACTGCTGACATGTATGAGACAGCCACCAAATGATGGGGACGGTTGAGAGAACCTTTTCCCAGGGACACATTATTCCCGTATCACCCGCAAGGGGGTTCTCTGACTCTCCCTTCAATGGGCCTGGGCCTAGATGGGCCTCTGGGGCTAACCGACTCTCACAATCACCCTGTATCTGTGTGCAGCACTGGGTACTGTGAACAGTGACTAAGCAAAGGATAGGTTGCCCCAAGGGAAGGATCTCACACCCTGTGTCCTCTCAGGGCTACCCCCTGGCTGGTCAGCTGCACCCCAGGGCTCATCCCTAGGGAGAGCTGTGACTGCTGATGGCACACGAGGCCCAGGTCCTAGCCTGGCCTCTACCCCCAAGGCAGTCAATGTACAGTCAGGCTGTGATGCTGTCTGGGTCTAAGGGACAGGTTATGATTTTTTTCATATTAATATTTCATATTGGTAATAATCCATATTGGATATCCCATTTTTGGCATCAGTAGAAATGTTCTAATCTGCTAAGAGTAATTATATGGTTTATATGTAGGTACCATGCCTGTAATAGATATTAGGAATGTATTTGTTTTATTTATACTCCAAGTTATTTGGCTCCAAGCAATCCCAGACCGGGTGCCTGCAAAACTACTGTCATCCTAATGGCCCATAAGAAGCTCCCTGCTGCAGCGGGCCCAAGGAGAAACCTGTTTGATGAGGCACCCAGACTGACCATGTGACTCAACTCCATTTTGATTTGGCAGGGGCTCTGAGAGCATGGGAGAGCCGAAGGTGATAAAAGGCTATAGCCCAATCTCCATTTTGTCTTCAGTCTGTCTCCAACCAACACTCTCCTCTGGATCTATTCTCCCGGGACTGAACAAAGGACTGTGACCCACCCAGCTGCTGGGTGCATATCAGAGGAGTTGGACTAACCTGCAAACTACAGATACTTCAAGGACTTGCTTTCTAAGAACTCTACAGCATTTGTATGTATGAGATTCATTTTGATCCTTTAACATCTCTCACATGTTGTTTGTTTTCCTTTTATATTAAACCTTTAGTTGTAGTTACCAAAGGATTGGCCAGCAGCGTGGTATTTTGGGTAAGATCCAAGCCTATATTGTTGTGGGTGATGTGACTGGTCCTTTGGGGTCAGGAGAACCTATTTCTTTAAGATACTCAGTGGCTAGATGGGGACCAGAGTAGCTGATGTGGAATAAAGGGGGCTGTTTTTATTTTGTTATTCTTGGTGATGACCAGAGTGGGGAGTCAGAAGCATGTTTTGTTGCTGACTGGGAGACAGATTTAAGTACCACCCATCAGTGGTTTGGGGGTTTGGCCCCTGGTTTTGCAGCTCGCCCTGATTTTGGCACATTCAGAAGGTTATCTCGGGGGCCCAGTCACACAGGCCTGGGGTGGGACTGACCGTTTCGGGGCTGGAGAACTTGCTGGAGATGTGGAAGGTGATCAGGTTGTCGCCAGCAATGATGTAAGAGATGCCGTATCCATCATCAGCCACCTGCAGAGAAAATCAGAGGGAGGCTGATGGGCAGCTGCATGGAGGGGGCAGCTGGAGGAAGGGGACAGAGCTGCTGAGTGCAGGGAAGGGCAGCCTCAGAGGGGTCACCCAGTGGGCCAGATTCAGCACATGGTCAGTAATAGCCTCTTGGTGGGCATGAGACCTTTCCTGTGCCCTGCTCTGCACTCAGCAAGCTGGCATCATCTGTGTGTCACCCAGACCCTGCCCGGCCCAGCACAGCGAGTTGGGGACGGGCAGCTGGGGCCAGTAGGGGAGGGAACATGTAACAGGGTCACTGACCCCAGCGAGCTGCAGCAACGCATGGCTCCCTAAGAAAAGATGGGCTCATGCTTGCTGCCCTCCCTCACACAGCACAGCCTTACTCCATCGGCTGCCCCATGAGGTACCTGGAACACCCGTTGTCCCCCCAGCCTCCACACTCTCCCCCCCACAAGACATCTGTCCACACAGCCCCTAAATCCTTCCCGCAAGGCGCCTCTCCCCCCCTTGTTGTACCAGGATGCGACATGCTGGATCCCACATACACCTTTGCAGTGTGATCCCTGTATCATTCATGTTCACCCTTACAGTGCAACTAGGTCCAGAGGGGTAGCCGTAGTCATCTGTTTCAGCAAAACAAACAAGGAGTTTTGTGGCAGTTAAAGACTAATGAATTTATTTGGAAATAAGCTTTCATGGGCTGGATGCAGTAGTGTAACTGAGCGTTGTCTGACACAAAATATATTGCATAGGGTGTTTTTTAAATGCTTGTGACATAATGGATATCACCATTAAGGTTGCATGTTTCCCACAACACCATACCTGTGTACACCTATGAAACTCTGCTGCATCAGAAGCCCAATTATGTGTCTCCCATGGCTTAAATAGAGGCAGACAACCCCAGAGCTGAGGTTCCAGGCCCCTCAGAGGCATCCATGCAGGACCAATGGACAGACCTAAAGCGCCTTGGAGCACCTTGGCTCAAGAGGTAAAGACCACACCCATTGCTGGGCATGGATGATCCCCTGGCTCCAGGGGGGTATCAAGGAAACTTGTTTTTAAAAATGTCACTCCTGCCTAAGGGCTCTCTCCTGGAATCCATCTTTCAAGCAACATACAAGACTGGCAAATGCCCATGGGGAGAGTCTGGTTGCAAGATGCATTGCAACTGGCCTGTGTGGTAAGCTAAGAAATATCAATCTTTAGGATATACGTTAGTTTTTAGTTAATTATGAATAACTCCTTAACTCTTTATTAATCTTTTGATTTATATTAATTTAACTTCAATTCACTTAAAATCTTGCTGTAGTAAATAAATGTATTGCTTGTCTGAACCAGTGCATGTGGATTGGGTGTGTGCACAGTCCTCACTCAGAATGACAGAGCCAAGGTATATCGATTTCTTTGATAAACTGACAGACAAATGTACATCAGCTGGCAAGGTGTGGCAAACAGCACCGGACCCTGCAAGATGACAGTTCCCAGGGCTGTGTCTGGGACCGGGGATGTTTGCTGGGGGTCTGTTCTGTGAGTGGCTGGCCAGAAGCAAACCTTCACTGGGCCAGGGACCAATTACTTGCAGGAGGCTGTGTATGGGCCAAGCTAGGAGTTGGTGGTTCACAGCAAAGCAAAGTAAGTTGGGGCCAGGAATAAGGAATTGGGGTGATACAGCTACACACCAGCTCGGATTGCAGTGGGGAATGGCACACCAGGATACTTGCCCACCCAGCCCCTGCACACAATCCCACGGTGCCTCTTGCATAGACCTAGGACATTCACACACACTGCAGTGCCCTGACCACTCTATGTTTCCCGAGGCACCCTCATCACCCACACTCCCCAGTGCCATTTGCTCCCACCCTGCCAGAGCAAAGCACTGAAATTCCAGGACAGAAGGAAAACTCACCGGGCCAAAGCCGCCTCCAGAGGAGACATGATCCTGGTTTTTCTCCAGATCAAACATTTTGATCTGTTGCTGCGGAGTCTGGCTGGTGGAGAGACGCCAGGGTTCTGACAGCACCTGCAGAGAACCACGGTCTGGTGAGCACCAGGTCACCCTCAACCCCACCTCTCCTCTGGCCCGTGGCTCCGAGCGCTGCAGAGTTCACCCAGAGCTGGACATGGAGCCCAGGGCTCTCGTTCACAGAACACAGCATTGCCCCGAGCAAAGCTCTGCCTGCAAGTGCCGCACTTCAGGGCAGGCTGCAGAGGTGAGCCAGGATGACTCCCCTTTCTGGCTTTTTGCAATAGCCCTCACAGCCACCAAGGCAGAGATGAACAGAAGCAGCTTCACAGGGGGAAAGGATGTGTAAAGGCAAACAGATAAACAGACAGATACCACGGAAGCTCTCAGGCAGGGCCATCTTCTGTCTATCCAGGTGCAGATGTGGCCTCCTTCCAGGGGATGAGAACATGGAGAGATAGACAAGGCTCTGTCCCTCTCTTCCCAGTTCATAGACTTTAAGGCCACAGGACACCATGCTTATCTAGTCTGATCCCCAGCACATTGCAGACCACAGACCCTCACCCACCCACTCCTTTAACAGACTCCTCACCTATAACTGAGTTACTGACATCCCCAAATCTTGATTTAAAGACCAAAAGTTACAGACAATCCACTATTTACATTAGTTTATACATAAAAGTGACCCATGCCCCATGATGCAGAGCAATGTGAAAACAACTCTGGGTCTCTGCCAGTCTGATATGGGGGAAAATTCCTTCCTGACTCCAGCTGTGGCAATCAGCTAAACCTTGAGGATGTGGACAAGGCGCACCAGCCAGACACCTGGGACAGAATTCTCTGGAGTAGCTCAGAGCCCTCTCCACACAATGCCATTATGGAGATTTGCTGCTGGCAGTCACAGGTCAGCTACACATCACTGTAGGCCGTCCCATCATACAAGCCCCTTCATAGACTTACCAGGCTGAGCCTTGCAGCCAGCTAGGTCCTTTGCCCCTGTGACGCCGTCTTGGTCTAGGGGACTGTTTATGACTATTTTTCACATTAATATTTCATATTTGCAATAATCCATTTGGGATATGCCATGTTTGGTTTCAACAGAAAGGCTATAATCTGCTAAGAATGATTATATGGTTTGTATGTAGATATCACGCCTGTATTAGAAATTAGAAATCTATTTGTTTTTAATGTGTGTTCCCAGTGATTTGATTTTAAGGCATTCCCAGACTGGCTCTCTACAAAAACATTATCTTCCTGATGGCCCATCAAGGGAACTCCCAGCTGAAGTGGGCCTAGGAGTAAACCTGTTCGGCCAGTCACCCAAGCTGACCAGGTGGCTCCACTCCATTTTGATTTGGCAAGGACCCTGAGAGCATGAGGAGGGCCAGAAGGTGATAAAAGGCTATAGCCCAATCTCCATTTTGTCTTTAGTTTTCAGTCTTCAGCCTGTCTGCAACCAACAACCTCCCCTGGCACTATTCTTCTGGGACTGAACAAAGGACTGAGACCCACCCATGCACTGGGTGCATATCAGAGGAGCTGGACTAACCTGCAAACTACAGATACTTCAAGGATTTGCTTTCTATGGACTCTAAATCATTTGCATGTATGTGATTCACTTTGACCCTTTAACATCTCTCATCCTTAGCTTGTTTTCTGTTTATATTAAACCTTTAGTTGTAGTTACTAAAGGATTGGCCGGCAGCATGGTATTTTGGGAAAGATCCAAGCCTATATTGTTGTGGGTGACGTGGCTGGCCCTTTGGGGTCGGGAGAACCTATTTCTTAAAGAGACCCAGTGGCTAGAGGGGACCATAGGATCTCATGTGCAGTAAGGGGGCTGTTTCTATTTTATTATGCTCGGTAATGACCAGAGTGGGGGGATCAGGAGCATGTTTTGTTACTGACTGCAAGACTGGTTTAAGTACCACCCATCAGTGGTTTGGGATTTTGCCCCATTCAGAGGGTCATCCCAGCAGCCTGGGTCACAGCCCCCACGGCTCCCCCTGGGAGCCTGTTCTGGAACTTCACTCCTCTGATGGTTAGGAATCCTCATCTAATTTCCAGCCTAAACTTATGATGGCCAGTTTAGCTCAATTTGTTCTGGTGTCCACAGGAGTGCTTAATTTAAATAATTCCTCGCCTTCCCTGGTATTTTTACCTGTGATGTGTTGATAGAGAGCATTCCCAGCTCCCCTCAGTCTTCATTTGATTAGGGTAAACAAGCCAAACACCTTGAGTCTCCTTTCATAAGGTAAGTATTCTATCCCCAGATCATCCTGGAAGCTCTTCCCTGCTCCTGTTCAAGTGTGAATTCATCCTTCTTATGTATCAGAGACCAGAAGAGCACACAATATTCCAGATGGGCTCTGACCAGCACCGTGTACAATGACACTATCATTTCCCTTTCCCTACTGGAAACACCTTGACTGATGCCATTGGCCTTTTTCATAACCACATAACATCAGCAGCTCCCAGTCATCCTGTGATCAAGCAAAACACTCAGGTCTTTCTCCTCCTCTGATGCGTCCCCAGCTCATAGCAAAAATTCTTGCAGTTAGTCCCTAAATGCATGCCCTTGCACATTGCACTATTAAAATTTCATCCCATTTTTATTATTCCAGTTGTCAAGATCCTCCAGATATCATATGATATTCTCCCCCATATTGGCAATGCTCCCAATATTGTGTCATCTGCACATTTCTTTAAGCCACTTACATGTTTCTTGCCAAGGTCATGAATGAAAATGTTAAATAAGATTGGTCCCAAGAGCAGTCCCTCAGGAACTCCACTAGTAACCTCCCTCCAGCCTGACAGGTCACCCTTCAGTATGACCTGTTGCAGTCTCCCCTTCATCCAGCTTTCAGTTTTCATCTTAATCCCTAGCTTCTCCAATTTAACTAATAATTTGCCATGTGGACCTGCATCAGATGAACTTCCTGAAATCCAGGTAGATTAGATTGACTGCATGCATTTTCTCCAAGAGAGAGAATAAGTTGGTCTGGCGCAATCTACCTTTTGTAAAACCATGCTGCATTTTATCCCAAGTTCCATTTACTCTATGTCCTTATCTATTTTTTCTTTCAAAATTTATTCCAAGACACTGCATACAACTGAGGTCAAATTACCAGGCCTATAGTATCCCAGGCCATGTATTTTCCCATTTCTTAGAAATAGGTATATGTCAGCAGTTCTGAAGTCACAGGGTACAGCCACTGAGCTTATACATTCATTAAAAATCCCTGATATTGGGCTGACAATTTCCTTTAATTTCCTTTAATGCTTTTGGCTGGAGATTATTCAGACCCCCAATTTAGTCCGTTTGAGTTTGACTTGCACCTCCGATGTGGTTATTTCTACCCCTGCATCCTCACTGCCTGTAGCCATCCTGCCACAATCCCTAAACTCTTCATTAGCCTCGCTAAAAATGGAAGCAAAGAGTTCGTTTAGGTGTCAGACCATACCTAGATTATCTGTAATCTCCACCCTAGATTTAGTGCTTAGCATTCCCACATCCTTCTGTATTTTCTTTTTATTATATGGCTATAGAACAGGGGTCGGTAACCCCCAGCAAGTGTTCCAAACTTGGCACACAGGCCAATCCTGAGCCTTAGGCAGCACCGCTCAGGTTTCCCTGCTGGCCCCGCCCCCAAACGTGGCCTGGAGATTTGGGCCCCAAGATCCAGAGCGGCACAGCACCGTCAGGGGCCAGAGCAGTGCAGGTTGGCTTGGGTGGCTGGTGCAGCACAGCACAGTGCAGCTCAGCTTGGCTCAGGGGCCGGTGCAGCTCGGCTCGGCTCAAGGGGCTGGCTCAGTGTGGGGCACAGGGTCAATCAGCCCCCACAGTGGAGGGGAGCTGAGTGGCTCAGCCTGCTCCTCCCTGAGGGACCTCGGCCATGCCCCCCACACACACCCCACGGTCGCTTGCCCCCAGGGACCCTAGCTTCCCCCCTCCCAACCCAGAGTCCCTGGCTCTGCCTCCATTTGGTCCCACCCCTGGCACCTGCTGAGCGTGTGCTAGGTGGGGTTGGCAGGGGGGCTGCAAAGGTTGCCAACCCCTGCTCTAGAACCACTTACTATTGGTTTTAATTCCCCTTGCAAAGTTCATCTCTGCTGGGTTTTGGCAGTTCTCACTTTATCCCTACCCTTTCTGACCTCCAAGAGGTAGCTTTCCTTGCTGACCACCCACCATCTACTCCTTGCAGGCTGTCTGCTTTCCCTAAATCACCTGTCTGAGATGCTTACATGCCAGAACCAACCCTTCCAGTGGTGTTGCTGGCGCTGGGCATGGGGGCATGTGTCCCGAGTTTCATCGCCAGTGCCCCGAGTGGCAGCAAACCAGCCTGGCCCTGGCCCCAGCCCCTGCCCTGTCTGGGGCTCTAGAGCTGGGCCACCTGTAGCAGTGGCTGCCTTACCCATCCCCACCCTGTCTGGGGCTCTGGAGCCAGGCCGCCCATGGTGGCAGCCATGTTTCCTGGCCCCAGCCCCGGTCCTGGCCCCGACCCCAGCCCAGCTCCAGCTGGGGTTTGGGGCCAGGCTGCCGGTGGCAGGACCTGGATCTGCAACCTGCTCAGGGCCCCCAGGGACCAGATTGGGATCAGGCCCTGAACTGTGCCCTGGGGGCATGAGGGCCCCAGGCCTTGGGTCTTTTTCTGGGGTGGCATCACCCCTGAACCCTTCTCTATGAATTTTTACAATTGCTTGGGACGCAGGCTTCAGGTAGGTTCTGAACTTTCACTTGCAGTAACTCCAAGGCACCTCCATGTTCAGCTGCTCAAGTTCCTCAGTCTGGTTCCCTTCTCCAACTAATCCCCTTCATGTTTCTCAAGTTTGCCCTTTTGAAATCAAGGACCCTAGTCACAGATGTGTATTTTTATCTGTCCATTCAGTTTAAGATGAATTAGCTCGCAATCATTTGAACCAAGGTTCTCTTCTACAACCAGTTCTTCTGTGAGGTCTCTGCCACTTACCAATACCAAATCTAAAAGGGTTCAATGAATATCTGGTGAAGAAATCTGCCAGCCAGCACATTCAGCAATACCTGGGCCTTACCATTATTAGTAGCATTTGTCCTACAATCTTTATCTGAGAAAATAAAGTCTCCCATAACCCCCAAATTCTCAGTAGTTTTTAATGTATTCAATCTATTATCAAGAGTCTCTGTCCACATCCAGATCAGACCCTGGGAGCCCATAACAGTCTCCAGCACCGTCCCAGTGGAGGCTCAGGTGGCTCTTTCCCTTAAAGAGATTTTGACCCAGACAGATTCTGTTTTACCCATTTCATCACTTCTCATGGCTTCACTGCCTCCTCCTCATTAGCACAGAGTGTTACTCCAGCTGGCCTTCCTTTCTGGCTTTCCTGGCCAGCACAGACCCTTCAGAACCTGTCTCCAGGGACGACCATTATCACAGCAGGTTTCTGCTAGTTCTAGACCATCAGGTAGCCCTAGCTCCTCCATGCTGTTATGGGGGCTCCTTACATCAGCATACAAGTGTCTTGGCTGTTTCTTGCTCAGCTTTGCCCAGATTCCTCACCTACATGGGTACTGCCACTCCATTGCCAGCATCACCTGTGTCACGGAGTGAACATCTGTGCACTCTGGGCTGTGATCTGTGCAATTTATCTGTTCATGTGTGTGCTGTGAGTGTACAATTCTATGCCAATTAAGCCAGGCGAGGTTCCTTTATGAATATTCATGCCATGTTCAGCAGGATTACTATAGCATCATGTTTCCTGCAGCATCATGTATGTGCAATGATATGTAGCATGTTTTGCATGGCTCAGGGCAGGGGGAGACAGACAGACCTTTGCCAAAGCTGGGAGCAGAGGCTGGGGAGGTATATAACAAAAGGATCACCTTGGCCCACGAAGGTGGTGACTGAAAACAAAGACAGCCAATTTGAATTGAACTAAGGGAGAAGCTTCTGGCTTGGACCAGAGAAACTTCATCTTAGAAGCAACTCCAAGAGACTGAACCTGCCCACTTGGCCAGAGGGACCAAGACTGACTGAACTCCATCCAAACAACCAGTCTTGTCGGTAAGAAAATGAGAACAGACTAAACAGTAACCTTGAAATAGTGTTAGTAGAACAGTATGTGTTTTTATACCTTTTGATTCCTTGTGGTCACTTCTGCATCCTTTATAAACTGATTGTGCATTGATCTGCTATATACTCACTTAAAATCATATCCTGATGAATAAACGAGTATTTGTTTTAACTAAAGCTGTGTGGACTTCAGAAGGTATGAGTCAGAGTGCATGGGCACGATCCATTTCAGTGTTAAATGGATGGACATGAGTATATGGTGATTGAGAGTGGGTTCCAATGCTGGTAGATAGAAGTTCCCATCATGGTATTTGGGGCTGGGGGTGCTCGCTTTGGGACCGTCCCTCGAGTAGCCAGCAGGCATGCACTCGCTGCTTGGGACTGATCACACCTAAGAGGCTGGAGTGGAAGGATTCAGGAGTGGATGGTCACTGGCAAAGAGCAGCCAGTTGAGGGTGAGGAGTGGGATTTGAGGGGTCACAGTGGCGCACCAGATCATTTGAGGAGCAGCCTGCCTGCCAGATAATGTCACTGGCATTGCCACCATCTTCCCTCTTCGTGCCCATTCCCCAACCCTCTGCTAGTCCTTCCTCCACTCCTTAATTCATCCACCTTGTTTGAACCAGGTGTGGAGATGACGTCTCTCCAGAATTCCTGGCTCAAAGCTGGGAACAGATGTCGGGCAGATGACAGCACAGGAGGTAAAGGGAGCTGGCAGGGGCCATGGTTACTTGAGCAGAAACGTTAACTGTCTGTCCAGCCCTTGCTGCCCTGGCCCAGCAGCTCACCCTTCCCGGCAAGTGTGGCCTGCCCAAGGAGACCCAAGGGAATCCAGGGCACTCACCTGTTGCAGGAAAGGGGACTCCACCCCCAGGTACTTGGAGACCACATAAAGGCAGAAGAGGTGTCGGTCAATGCCAGCACCTGTCATGGCCAGACGGTACATGTGCTGGTGCTTCTCTGCTGCTGCCCGGAAGAGCTGCAGACACTCCAGCTGCTGCAGTAAGAAAGTGACACACTCAGGACAAAGCCGGGAAGCAGGCTGAAGGACTCTGGTTCCCTGGGGTATGGGCTGAGGACTGGGCCTGACCCATGACAGCTCACTGGGCCTGGGTCAAGGGGTGTGCTCCACCCTAGGCTGTGACTGAGAGCACAGGATCTAGGGGTGTCATTAGAGTGAACTCTTCCCTACAGAAGTCACCCCTTACCAGCCATCTGGGACCTGCAGGACAAGAGCACTGTCCAGTGGGTCACCGGTAATGCACTGGTGGAAGGGAAGGATCCTGACTTACCCCAGGGGTGTGAGGGGCGTAGGTGGGGATGGGGACCTGGACCTGTCTGGGAAGAGAGAGGGTCTGGGTGGGGTAGGCCCTGGGCCCGGCTCAGGTGTGAGGGTGCTGCGTGCAATAGATTGTGGGGCTAGCTAGCGGAGGGGTAGGAGAGGAAAGGCCCTAGCGCTGACTGGGGGAGGTGGAGCATTGGAGCAGGCTGGAGAGGTAGGAGAGGAAAGACCGACCCTATGGCTGACTATGGGAGGTGGGACATTGAGGCTGGCTGGCGGGCCCTGGTGATTCCTGGAGACACTCACAGTCCGTGCAGGGTCCATCATGCTGCGCACAAACTCTGTGGACTCCTTGGTGCAGGATCTCACAGTCTCAGTTCTGCCCTCCCGGAAGAGGCGCGTCATGGATGCCTCATACGTGAGACAAAAGCTGCCCTTGTCCTGGAAGGAGACAAGACAGGTCAGAGCCAGGGAGGGGACAGCGAGTAGAATGTAATAAGAAGCACTCCTTGCCCTTAGTGCCCATGTGGGAGCCCGAGCAGAACAGCAAATGAGACCTGGCCAGTGGGCTGCCATCACCTCAGCTCCCCCCAGTCCTTTGTGGCATCGATGGCACCTCGCCAGTGGGGACCAGGGAGGCTGCAGGACCAGGGAGACCAGCACCAGAGCTGGGCCAGGAAGTCATGAGGTGGGTGCTCATACTCTAGGAGCTGCTTTTTGCTGCCAAGGTCTGAGCCCTCAACGTCACTCAGCATCCTACATTCAACCTTTTCTCTGCAGCCACAAGGATGAGAAAATTCCTTCTTGTTCAGTGGCAGCTGCAAGTCTCCTGCTCCCAGGCTCCCAGAGCCAGGGCCTGAAGAAGCAGCCCAAACATGAGAAGAATTCAGTGATAGGTCAAGCCAGCCATCTGCCTGCATGAGCACCGGAGGCAGAAAGCAAGGTGAGTCTCATGGGCACATAGGGAGACAGAAAGAGAGACAGAAGACTGGGACAGGGGTGTGGGTTGGCTCTCACCCGGAAGCGAGCCAGCTGCAGCGAGATCTGGATGAAGGCATCAGGGCTGGTCTTGCATCGCTTGATCAAGCCTTTCCCAAAAGAGGTGAACTGGAAAACGTGGAAATCTACATCATCTGCCAGGGCCTTGGCCACACGGTAAGAGCTGTCGATAACCTTCCTGCACTGAACAGACAGACCCAGCAGGTGAGGCTGTGCATTATAATCCTCCAGCAGCACCCTGGAGCCTGAGTGAGGCTCCCATGTTAGAGGGGACAGGGACTGTCAGGGGGGATCTCACAGAACCTCTCTGGACTGCAACTCCCAAACTGTCTCCCTGGGACTAACGCAGAGCTTTCCCAGGGCCATGCCCCTGGCTGTGTCCCTCTGGGTAGTGCAGTGATCAAGGAGAGGGGCAGCTGGGAAGCTTGACCGGCCCAAGGTGGGTGTCTTAGGGAGGACACAGACACTGGCACACTGCAGCACAGCTCACGGTGTCAGAGGATGAGGGGAGATTCCCCTACTAGATGCTAGGGAAGTCTCTTCCATGGCCGAAGCCTCAGTCCCCAGTCAGGGTGGCCACCCTGTACACCAACAAGATACACCAGGGCCACTCACCCTGCCCAGCGGAGGAGGGAGGAGCCCCCAGGATCAGACAGAATTACACATACAAAGGGCATTAGAACAATGTTAACGCAGTAAAGCCGAGTCCTCATTAGCTGGAAAAAGCCAGAAGGAAGGTTGCCGGCTGCCTGACCCTCCCCACGTACACAGGTGTTACATCGACACTGCGGAGAACCTGGGCATCCTCATGATATTTGCACGGAAAGATGTGTGACTCAGATTCCCTCTCACTTTATACTGATACCCAGTGGGGGGAAGAACAGGATAGCAGGAAAAGAGGGTGACTCACTTGTACTGTATCCACAGTTCTTCAAGGTGTGGTGCAGATACATAGTCAACACCCCAAAGGGGGAGAAGTTTGCCTAGCAGTACGCACAGGCTGGCACTTCCTCTCCTCCCCTCATAGTCCTTCCCATGGCTATACCCGGGTTCTGCTGCCCCCCTCAGTTCCTTCGCACCAAAACCCTAGCTGGATGCAGAAGGAGAGGCGAGGATGGGTTGAGAAATGCACTTCTGCATCCACCTCTCAAAGACCAGAGCACCAGACAACAGATAAGATAGCACTGTGACGAAGCAGGGATTTTCTGTAGTGATTTGCATGAATAGTGTGTGTCTTCACTTTCCCACAGTATTGTCTGTTTAACAAGCAGTGGGAGTGGCTGGGTGTTGCTACAGAAGGCCAGGTGTGACTCTTCACCTAGCAGCCTGGACCCCAGATGATGGCCTGGACTTGCTGGAATTTAGCAGCTGGTAAACTAGAGGCCCACCAGTCTTGGACACCTGCTAGTTCTGGGGAGCACAAAGGGCTGAGGACAGAGGGTCCTGGTGATCTGTTTGCCCAAAATAGAAGACAAGGATGGCGGAGGGGCTTTGGGGAAAGTGATGTAGGGTGGTTGGCTGGCTGTGAGCAGGGGCTGGATGGGAGAAAGAGCAGCCTGAGCCCACCTGGACTCTGCTTGTGGTGGGACTTTCTAGGCTGGAGGTTCAGAGGACATTCTGTGCTGTGTTCAGATGCAAAATTCACCTTCTGTTGTACACTGGCCCTGCAGGCTGAAAGTCAAAGCTGCATTGCTCCCACTGAGAGCGGAGGCCCTGGAGATTCACAGGGAGTGGAGTCCCTCTGGGGGCTCATGGCAGAGACAGGCCTGCCGACGGCTCAGATGTCGGCTGCAGGAGGTGGATGCCCAGGGCTTTACCTCCAACAGCAGGTATGACCCCTGAAGAGTCTGTCACACTGAGCAGAGTACGGAGCTGAGAGAATGCAGGTCTGTGAGACCATGACAACTGCCTCTTCTTATTCAAGTGGCTGGAGACATGAACTCCACTCAGGCGACTCACCAGCAGCTCCAGCATGAGGTGGGCTCACAGTCTATTTAAATAGCAAGCTGCCTTCCCAAAGGTTGCACCACTGGCCCTGCCATGGAGATTGCATCCCTCTAGCAAATGTGAGATCTCACTGCAGCCCTGAAGATATCCACTGCTTGCTGCCAAGTCACCTGACTGCTCCTCAGATGACCCAGCAATGACAGCGGTCTGTGGAGGTGCCACGAAAGACAGGCAGTTAACTATGGGGAAATGATCAGACAGGTTCTGCCTTCATTCACTCACCACAGGAGAGAGTGTCCAGGTGGCAAACCAAATGGCTTATTTCTTCCTCAGTGAAATGCCATGCACTGCCTGACACTATGTAGGTGCTGTTCCTCTACACTTCAGTGTGTTTTGGGACAAAATATAGTTAAGAAAATAACTTAATTAAGGTGAAACAGAGACACCACTTTGGACAAAAAGTTGAGGTGTGGTCTTGCTATAAAATGAATGAGTATATGAAGGACTTGTTTTGGCCTGCAACTTGCTAGTTCTACTTGTGGATGTCACAGACACAAGGAAAGCCATTTTTTGAGAGGAGAGCCCAGAAAGGTGTTGCTATCAGCTCAAAAGGCAAAACCATCAGTGCCACCAGGACCATGGTAAGGTTGCAAATGGCATTTTTTCTCTTACTGGTGGAAAAAAGCTCACTGTCAAAGGGGTTGAGAACATTCATTTCCTGGAATGGGAGGACAGAAAGCTGAAATTGCTACTGCATCAACCTTCAGGGAGCCTGGAGCAAGGCTTGCAGATTCCAAATGCAGCCTGAACCCATGTGGCAACGTGGGCTCCAAAGGCACTGGGAGCTCTCTGACCTGGGGTGTGACTAAAGAAGTTGGGGAGAAATAGTTGAAAATAGAGTTCACTGCAGCCTGGCTTGGTGCCCTTTATGTCTCTGCGCTGACCTAAGGAATTCCTAGGCTGTGCTCCCATTGACTAATAAACCCTACCACATTGAACCCGCTGTTTGTGTGTCCCTGCAAATACTGGATGAGGTGCATTGGTCCTTGAGGAGTGGACAAGGGTGGTGGCAAAGTGGCAATTATCTGAAAGACTATAAAGACCCTGCCTTGTGTATACTTCGTTTCATCTTTACTTCACATGGCTTCCCAAAGGGGGGAGGCCGTGTTCTCTTAAGGCAGGCTGAGACATAAGCACAAATGATCCCCACGTGTCTGAGCCTGAATGACTCAGTAAAAAGACTGGCTGAGACTGACCCTGATCTCATAGCAATGGAGACTCTGAGAAGACGATGGCAAACCAAACCACCAAGAGTTGGTTCTTAGCAGCCAATGCTCCAGAAGGAGATGAATTTCCCCATCTCTCAGTAGGAAAACTGGCCCAAATTCTGGCCCCAAGAAGCAGCACCAGAGAGCTGTGAGGGGTCTGGGTTGGTTGCTGGATGGAGAAATGCCTGAAGGAAGTCAAAGGGAGAGAAGCAGAGTGCTTGAACTTTGGGGTTCAGTACAGCTGGGCGGGGCTCAGACCAGCTGCATGACGGACAAGGCTTTAACTGTCATGTACCTATACATCCTAAGGCCACCCTCTCTGAGGCCCAGATGACCCCTGCACCCAACTCTCGGAGACTGCAGGGAGTGTCTCTGAAAATGCTGGGTGAGGCACATTCAGAAGCAACAGGTAACAGGTTTGGTGAGGGTGGGCCTCCCACCCTGCCCTGAGCTCTGTCTCTGCTCCATCGCTGCTCCTCTCTCCACCCCATTCATGCAACACCACTGCGTCACCTCTCACCCCACCCCTGCTCCACCCCAACCCCACTCCCATTCCACACTCTTCTCTACTTCCTCACCACCCATACTCCACCCTTGCTCCTTCCACCACCCTACCCATGCCCCACCCCTGCTCCACCCCATGGTCTACCTCTCACCCTGCCCGTGCTCCACTCCTGCTACGCTCCCAACCCACCCATGCTCCACCTCCCACCCACTCACATTTGCACCCCTTTCTCCACTCCTATCCTGCCCACCCTCCACCCCTCCTCCAGCTCTCACCCCATCCATGCTCCACCTCACCTCCCATTCAGATCCCAGCCCTGCTCCACCCTTGCTCCTCTGTCCTTTTCTCCACCCCTGCTCTGCCCCTCATCTCACCCTTGCTCCACCCCCTCCTCCTCCTCTCTCCTCACCCATGCTCCACTCCCACTCCACTCCAGACCCCATTCCCACGTGGTCAGAGACACCCCACCCACTGCTTACACCTTTTCCGCCTCTTCCCTGAGAGCTGTGAAGGAGGTGGACCCTCTGCACGAGGGGTGATGGAACTGTGGGGCAATGGGGGTTCCCTACGTGGACAGCACAGCCCACCCTGCCAGAGAGAGGGAGAAGAGCCAACCCCTCTACTCTCCATTCTCCCAATCTCTGTGAGTGGGTGAGTCAGGGGCAAGTCAGCACACTCTGCTCCCATGCCCATCTTGGAGAATACTGTAGCTTCTTTCACTTTGGGGAGGAAGTCATCTGGTGCGGGAGAGTTTATTTTTCTCTCATTTTTCATAGACTACTAGAAGATGAGGGTTGGAAGGGACATAAGGAGGTATCTAGTCCAACTTCCTGCTCAAACCAGGACCAACGCCAACTGAATAATCCCAGCCAGGGCTTTGTCAAGCCAGGCCTTAAAAACCCCTAAAGATGGAGGTCCCACCACCTCACGGGATAACCCATTCCCATGCATCACCACCCTCCTAGGGAGAAAGACTTTCCTAATACCCAGCCTAGACTTCCCCCACTGCAACCTGAGACCATGGCTCCTAGTTCTGTCATCTGCCACTACCAAGAACAGCCCAGCTCCGTCCTCCCAGGATCCCCCTTTCAAGTAGTTAAGGCTAGTTGAAGTACCAAGCTACTCAACCTGCATAGGATTTTTCTATCTACTTTTTAAAAGCATGCTGTTATTGGAGAGTTAAACTAATGCACCAGAATGCATGTGTGGTACAAATAAACTTTATAATCTCGGAAAGAGCTGGCTCATTTTCCTGGCCTTTTTTTCAGAAGAATTCAACTTGAGGCAGACTCCCAGACCAGATGGCTGAAGTTTCACAAACTGATAAGAAACCTGAAAACAGGGTCTTACAATGGGAAATGTCAGGCAGACTTTTCTATAGGTAGTGATACCTGCATGGTCAATAAGAAACTTAGCCCCAAGAAGGCCAGGAGAGCAGAGGAGAGGGGGAGGAATCTCTCTCGCTTGTAGCTGGGCTAAACTTACCTCCTCTGGAATCTCCCACTGCAGCCTCTGGGGAGGGGCCAGGGCCGTGTTGGGGTCCCCACAGCAATGCCCCCCCTCACTGTAGCCCAGGTGGAATCTGTCTTTCGCCAGCATGAACTGGAAAGGAAAAGAGGGGGAGGGATCTGTGTGAGCATAGGAAAAGCTCCTGCACCCCTGACTGGGAGCCAGAGCCCCTCTTAGATGCCTGCCTACACCCCCAGGTATTATCCTGCACCCTGACCCTGGGCTTCAGAGCCCCTCCTGTCCTTTTGTCCACCCCGCAGGCATCGCCCCACACCACTAGGACTCAGATCCCCCTGTCGATGCACACTCTTAAAGAACATCCTCTGGCACTATCCTCCAAATCTCCTCCCTGCACCAAAGAGGGGACCTCAAAGTCCTCTACACACACCTTAGCCTCTGCCCCCATCATGCCATGGGGAGGTCTCCTCACCCCATTACCTCCCAGAGATGCCCAATAATGGGTGCGTCGGCCCATGAGTGCTCTGCGTTGGTGCCCACTTTGCCATTCTTATACACGACGAGGGTGAAGGATTTATCGAACCACCTGGGGGGAAGGGTACAGCATGAGAGGTACTGGCTGGGCACTGGGGTTGGGGAAGGGTGAAGAGGGGGCACAGGTGAGCATGCAGGACTGGAAGGGACAGGGCTGCAGCCTGAGATGCACACAAGGTCTGACTCCTTGTTCTTGGGCTAAGCAGTAGCAGCCATGTCAGGAGAGGCAGCAGCCATGAGCTACATAGCAGGTATCACATCTTCAGATTCCCTAAACTACATCAAGACATGGGAATATGGGGCTGAGGAGAAGGTGCTACTGTCCCTAGAGAACCCACCATCCCCCACACAAAGAAGCCGATCTCAAAATGCTTAAGGGAAATGTTGTTTGGTACCATTCTCTCTGGCATGAGTCACTTATCAATGGCTGTGCTTGTAACAGCTACACGTCTCATTGGTTTGTCCTTCTGGCACCCACTTCTCTGCCAATTATCTGAAAGATTTCTGTCCAGTTCTCTGATGGCTTCTGCCTGTTCCATAACTAGGTGTGCACCATCTAAATCAGTTAAGGTGGTAGGATATGATTGGTTATAGCATGTTGTTTTATAATGGGCTAGGATTGGTGTGTTGTAGTTCTTTAGTTTAAAAGGACTGGTTAAGGCACAGCTCAGCAGGACCCAGGCTTCACTATATAAACTAAGGTCCGAAAGGAAGTTCTCTGGAACCTAACTCCAGGACATGGCCACAGATCAGAGCTGCCAGACCTCAACACCACAGCCGTCCCTGCGAGGAGTGAGAGGACCATCCACCCTGCCCCCCACAGTTCTGTGGGCCCCCCATTGCTGTGTGAGCCCCCAACCCTGCCCTGCTGCCTGTGGCAGGAAACCAAAGGCAGGAAGCGGGGCAGGAGCACTTTATCTGGTCTTTGGGGCAGCCCTCCCTGCCCCCAGGGCAGAACAGTCGGCCCAAGGGTGGGGCAGGCCAGCCCAGAGGACAGGCTCTGCTCTCCTGCCCCATGCCTAGGCTGGCCGTTCAACCCTGGGTGCAGGCAGGGACGGCCCAGAAATGGGGCAGGAGAGCAGACCCCAGCGTCTGGGCTGGCCGGCCCACCCTCAGGGGCGTAAGTGGCCAGCCCAGGGGAGGAGTGGGAGCACAAGGCCCTGCCTCTGGGCCAGCCCATCCCACCACCACCCCCAGTGCAGGAAAGGGGGTCCCCCACAGGCTGATTGGCCCCAGGCCCCAAACCCTGCTAGGGACAGCTCTGAGCACCACCCTGCCAACCATACTGTGCAGCTGGAGTCCGCAGCTGATCTAGCCCTGACTGGCCATCAGAAGAAGTTTGTCTGCCTCACTGGGAGCAGTGACCATTGTAGGCTAGCAAGTGTGTTCTGTGTTGAAAAAGAGAATGAGGATATGACTGTGTGGGGCATGCTGCACCCCACATACATGCTTGCAATGGGATCTGTACCTTTCCTGTTCACCCTTCCAATGTAATTGTGTGTGGCCTAATGCAAAGTATATCACTGGAGATGTTTCTGGAGCGCTCACTGCACGCTCTGCATTACCGTCATGGTAGCATGTTTCCTGCAACATCATTCATGTGTACAGATGAAACTCTGCCTGGCCACGTCCTCAAATGTCTCTCACATGGCTTGAATTGAGACAGACAAACAGAGCTGTGTTCACAGACCCCCGCAGAGGAATGCATACAAGAGCAATGCAGCTTAAGCACCTTGGTGCAAGAGGGAAAGATCATGACACAAACAATCACCCAGCCACCAGGAGGGAGGAGGTGTACAAGGGGAGCTGGACAGAAAAAGAGAGACTTTGAGCTGTTTGGGGCCCTTCTCCAGAATCCATCTTCTACAAAACATCACGGGCTGACACCTATCCACGGCTGTTACAAGGGGAGCACAACAGGGCAGGGGACACAGCATGAGAAGTCCACAGTTGGCACATGTGGGAGCACAAGGGGACAGGAACACTGCACGAGTGAGAGCAGCTAAAGATCATTAGAGCCAAGCCTGTGTGGTAAGCTCAACAAAAAATGTAACAGGGATCTTAGTTTAGAGTGTGACTTTTTCTTTATTTGACTGTGGGTATCTCCTTGACTGAATGATTGATTGATTTCATATTAGTTTGATTTATATTCACATAAAAACTTACGGTAGTCAAGAAACATATTTATTTTCTCTAAAACAGTAAAATGTTGAACAGAAGTGTATGTAAAGCCTCACTGAAAGCAAAGCTGATGTATATCAATTTCCTTGTAAAACTGCCAAACAAGAGCAAACAAGCTTGCAAGGTGCAGTGAGGGTGCACTGAACCTTGCAAGACAATAGTTCCCAGGACTTTATCTGGGACTGGGGATGCTTGCTGAGGGACCATCCTATGTGTGGCTAGTGAGAGCACTCTTGCACTGCTTTAGGGAGCAGTTACAGACAGGTGGCCAGACATGAGCTGCCCCAGAAGCAGGGGTTCAATCAGCAAAGCGGGATAAGTCGGGGCTCCAGAGTGGAGAACCGGGGTAGCACTGCATCACACCAGCCCAGATTGCAGGAGAGGAATGTCACATGTAAAAGGCTCCCTCATTGGTAAAAGGTCCTGTAAACCCACAAAGAGTTACACCCAGAGGCCCACCTGTCATAGCAGCGGCCATGGAGCAGGGATTTGGCGTAGTGGTCCATGCTGTCCTCCTTGTCCTTCTCGTACCCGTGCGCCTCCTCATCCAGGGCCAGGAAGAAGGCCGCCCGCTCAATGGCATCCAGTGACACCTTGTTCTTTCCTCGGCTGAAGAATCGGGTCCGGGCCTCAGCCCACGGGATCCTGGGAGCACGTTATGGAGGCAGATCCAGGGGCTGGGGCAGACCCATCCCAGGATCCTGATGTGGTTTACCAACCCCACCCCCCAGCAGTCCCCTCCATCTCCTCCCAAGCTTCCAGCTGGTCAAGATCCCCAGGTCCTTCTCCCAACCCCTGGTGGGACCCAATCTCACCTCCCCAACCCCATAGTCCAGGCCTGGCACCCCAACTCTTTTCTGCTCCTACCCCCCAGAGCAGTGCCACCTTCCCCAGCCTAAGCCATGCCCACCTTGGGCATTTCCAAGCCGGTAATGCCCAGCCCCTCCTAGCTCCACTGGCGCTCCCCAGGGTTTGGTACCCAAGACTGGCAGGGCCCCTGCCCCTGGCACTGGAGGCATTTGTGGGGCTACCTTTCTCCAGCGGTGAGTGCTGCCAGCTTCTCCTCCCCCGGCTGTGGGGGCGACGGGTCATCCAGGATCCTCTGGAACTGCAGCTCCAGGTCCCGCGGCTTCAGCAACTTCCCACCATGGTAGAGCCAGAGCTTGTAGAAGCGGCCCCTGTGGTAGACGGCCAGGTGCTTGCTGTCCAATAGGTGCTGCAGAGTGTCTGTGGGTGGGAGACACATCGGCCAGTCACCTTCTCCACTGTCACTGCAGCCCGGGATGTCCAGGCATCAGTCTGCTGGGCCCAGCCCGGCAGCGCTCAGAGGTTAACAAAGCACGTGGGAGCACTGGCAAAGAGAGACCCTAGCTGCAGTGCAGAACCATGGGAGAATAGACTCTGGGCACTGCCCCTGGGGGAACCAGAATTGCTGTGCCCAGGGTGAACAGGCTCCGGGCACTTCCTCTGGGGGAACCAGAAATGGTGAGCCCAGGGCAAAAGAGCTCCAGGCACTGCATCTGTGGGAACCAGAACCACTGCAGCCAGGGGCAGAGCCTCAGGGCCCTGGCTCTAGAGCAGAGGTGTCAAACTCATTCAATGTGGGGAGCCACACTGGCAGGCAGGACATGGGTCTCAGGCCATGTGTCCACATGGGCTCCTAAACCCATTTCCCTGGAATATTCAAAGCAGCATGGGCTCTCCTTCCCCATCCTATGCCCTACAAACTCTAGCACACCTTCCCTTTTCCCTGTCCCGTGGGTTCCACTTTCCCATGCTGGCTCCCTGACCTTCCTTCTCCTATTATGCAAGTCCCAGAGCCCCCTTCCCCTGCTCGGCTGGTCCCAGGCGCCCCTTCTCCTTCCCTTTCCACTTCCCCTACCATTCTGGCTGCAGGCAATCAGTTTCAGTCACAGTAACATGCAGGCTTGGCTCCTGCCTCCTCCCTCTCCACCCACTCACTGTCAGTCATTTAGCATGGTGGCTTTCGGTTGACTCAGTCCTGGCTGGCCTTTGATTGGCTTGTTCCCATGTGTGCCCCAACCAATTTTTTTCTTTTCTTATTTGTGATACCTGCAATATGCAGTCAATCAAATTAGCATGCCAACTGACTGACAGTGAACAGTTAGGGTGGGGGACAGTGAGCATGCTCTCTGGGAGCCAGCCCAGCCTGCTTTGACTGCGATTCTGATTGGTTGGCAGACCACAGCAAGGCTGAGCCAGGATTGGTTGGAGTGCTTCCATTGTTCCCCCCGTGCTCTGACTCACTCACATGATCTGTCACAAGCATGTTCAGCCCTCCTCTGCCAGGGGCAGCCTGTCTTTGCTGTTTGGTGCTGCTGCAGAGAGCTCCCATGTGCAGCCCAGGCAGCAGCTCTGCGGGGCGGATCAGTGCCGTTGGTGGGCCAGAATTGCCCTGCAGGCCATAAGTTTGACACCCCTGTTCTGGACAGAGAGCGAGCAGCCACCCTGGATTCCTGTCCCACCTCACGCCACATACCCGACTCCTTCCCGGGGATGCGGGTGGTGTTGAACATCCTCTCCATCTGGTAGGAACACATCGGCACAATGCCAAGCGCCATCACCTAATACACAGCAAAGAGAGGACTCATGCTCATCCCTGTCCAGCCACTCACGTGGCAACCCGTCCCTCTGCCAGTCACAGCACCTGCCCACCCCAGCTCAGCCATGCCCTCCAGCCTCCCCAACCCCAGCATGGAAGTCAGACACTCACCGGCGGGATCTCCTCCCGGTCAAGCTTTCGTCGATAGAGCAGGATGGAGTGCACGACGTTGCCAGCCCGGGCTGCCTGTCGGGGGCTGGGGGTCACGTACAGGAAATCCTGGGCAATGGGCACAGAGAGGAGAGTCACAGCCCCCTGCAAACTGAATGACAGGAGGAGGGAGGGCCCTGTGGACACTGCTCAGGCTCTGGGTTACAGGGCTGTCTGGCTGCTACAGCATGGCACAGGCATGGCCACAGGACGGCTACACCGTGAGCTCCCCCCACGCTATGAGCCCCTCTGTGGAAGGGTCAATCTCTAGGCTGCTCTGCCAGGTGCCCTCGGGGGAGGATGTGCCTGGGTCCTCACCACTCTTCCCTCTAAGCTGTGCACGTGTGCATGCACACACAGGTCATGAAGCCTGCGCACACAACAAAATAGAATGCGCACAAAAAAATTCAATAGTGCTAATATTGGTGCTCACAAAGAAATGTTTTTGTGCACACAAAGAAATTGTTTGCGTGCACAGTCTACGAGTAGTTAGAGGGAACATTGGTCCTCACCATGGCGTAGTAGTTGCTGTTGACCATGATGGGGCCTCGTCCACGCAGGTAGACATACTCCTCCCACCAGTCGCTCACCTGCCAACAGGAGAATGAGATGAGCGAGAGCAGTCACCCGGTGGGCAGCAGGGGCAAGGGGCTCTGAGAGAGGCTGGGACTGGCAGGAGCCTGCCTGGCACCTCCAGGGCACTGCCCCTGCCATGCACAGCTGCTGCCCTAGCTCTGAGGCCATGGGACCCCAGAGCACTTCCCAGTCGGGTGTGCCAGGACCTCCCCTCCTCTTCTGGGATGCTGGGCTGGGAGTGCTTCCTGAAGGAAGGGCTGGGCCCTGCATTGCCTCCCGCAACCCCCAAACCCCTGAGACAGGGAGCAGGACAGGGGTCCCTGACCACTTTCTCAGACAGACTGGGCATGCCAGCCAGCCAGTTAGATCTGGGAGAGTCGTACACAATCTGCTGGACTCCAGATGAACCAGGGTCACTTCTGAGCTTGTGTCAGCATTTCCTTGGCCTCCAACCTCCTTCTCTGCTCTGTGGCCCCCCACGCTTCCCCTTCCACTCAGGTGATGTAGGGGTGCCTGACCGTCCCGCCTTCACAGTGCAGTGATGTTTGTGTGGCTGCTGCCCACTGAGCTGGGTGGGGCTGGTGCACACCGGCAGAGCCAGGTAAGTCAGAGCTGGCACAGGGTAGCTGCCCTCATGAGGCATCCCCAGCCTCACACCTTCCCCTGCCAACAGGCAGGCTTACAACGAACTCCCGCAGCCCAGCTCTGGCACCCTGCCACCAGCACGGAGCCAGTCCTGAGCACTCCCAGCTAGCAGGGGCACAGGGACTCCCATGCCCTACAGACAGGCAGGAGCCAGCATCTGGCCCTAGGGATCTGGGGGATTTGAGGAGGGGATGCCTGGGTGGGAGAGGAAGGAGCTGCAGCAGAGTGGGGAGAGTCTGGTGGCTGTTGTCTCCAGGCAGTCGGTGGCACAGGGGCAGCAGAACTCACATAGTTGGTTGCCCACCAGGATTTGAGGACCAGGTACTTCTGCAGCCTGGGAGCCGTGTGCTGCTTGAAGGCTTGAGCCAGGCCTTCCATCTCGTGGTACTTCTCATCCTCCATCAAGGGGCGCACGGACTCCAGGTACTGCAGAGACACAGTCTGGCTGATTCTGGGCTCTCTGTGGGGCACAGCCTTGCTCCTGCCACCCAGGCCAGGGCTCAAAGCTGGGGTGAGGATGCAGGGAGGAGTCCTGGTTTGAATGGCTGAGCCCCACTCCAAAAGGCTGCAGTTCTTTATGTCCCCTTGTTTTTCCATGGGACCATTCCCAGCCAGCTCCACCAGTCAGCAAACAAACAGGGTCCCACCCTTCTCCTGGGAGACAATTCCGCAGCTTAGGGTCGGGACATGCTGCTTGAAGCAAGGCCTAACCCTTCCTGTATTAATTCCCCCCATTCTCCTCTTTCCACTCGCTTGAATCCCCCTAACCGACCCGACCCTCAGATATTTGCAGACAGCTGCTGTGTCCTTTCCTACTCCTACTGTAGCCACAGGAAGCAGACTTGGCTTCTGCCACTCTGCCAGTCCAGCCCAGCGCCACCCTCCAGCTTCGCCCTTTACTGAAAACCCAGCAAGGTGCTGGTACCTGCGGCAGGCCCAGCCCTCATCACTCAGTCGGGCACTCCGTGCCGCTCCTCCCTTGCAGGAGTCCCCACCCAGCACCACATGCACCCGTGCCATGGGGCAGGGCTCCTGAGGTGCCTCCTGGGCTGCATTTGCTCCTCTATAGACAGCCGCCTGGCCAAGAGTGAGATCCTGGGGTTCTCCCGCCCCCCACAAGCTAGCCTGGGGTTCTGACCGCTCTTCTCCTGTCCCGAACACTGAAGTTGAATCCCTGCGGTGCCTGTGCTGTGCTGAGGGGATCCCAGGCCCCTAACGCCAAGGTCAGTGAGCTGCCACTCCTTCAAATCGAGAAACACTGCCCCTCTCCTCCAGCCTGCCAGCCTGGCCATTGGCCACAGCCTCCCAGCGCCCCATTAGGTTGGCTATTGACTGGTCCCCCTAGCTCCACTGGCCCGGCTGCCTGCTCCCAGCACTGGATACAGACACTTCAGTCCATTCATGCTCCGCTTCAGCGACTCCACCCCTGCTTCATGGCACCAATGGGCGAGGACCAGCCTGGTTATTTGAGGCCCTCCTGCCTGTTTCCTTCCCAGTGTAAAGCTCTTGTGACAGGCCCTGGCAGTGGGGAGCCCAGGAGCGGAGATCCTGTGTGCTGAACTGGCTGTGGGCTGGGTCACAGAGCTGCCTTACACACCCCATGGGACCCTTTAATGCTAAGTCAGCTGTGGCTTAGGTGCATCTCTAGAAGCTGCGCTGGTGATTGCTGTTTTTGAACGACTGTAGATGTCAGAAGTTTCTGCTGAACTGTTCAGCATCAGGCCTGTTCACCTATGAGCTTGGTGCTGAATTGTTTTTCCTTACAGCAGCTGAACTTGTCCATCCTTTTTCTCCATCTGGCAACATAAATATGGCACCAGGTTGCAGAGCTGGCAGTTCTGCAACTGAATGTCACCTGCTTTAAAAGTCTTCATGAGCATTTTTAGCCTTTTATACAATTTGGCTCCTCTCCTCACAATTGCCCCCTTTGGAAGAGAAGTTCTGAGGCATCTGCCCGTCAGGAGCTGGACTACATCCAGTAGCCACTGGTGGTGTCAAACTTTACCATGGAAGAACAAGGCATGGGTCGTCTGGCTGTGGGACTTTGTTGGCTGCCTGTACAGGTCTCTGAGCCTCTCTACTCGCTTGTGACTAATGTAGGCTGCTGGTAATAAGATCAAAACCACATTTCATTCAGAAGGACTTAAGTTCTACTGCAATGAATTGTGAGTCATTGTCTGTCACTACTGGTTCTGGAATGCCAAAGTGGACAAAAGTACCTCAGCTTTGCTGTAATGCTGTAATATGTTATGTCTTTCAAGTACATCATTTAGGCTGTGTTCACACAGCACTTTTGTTTCAAAACAACCTCGTTGTTTCAAAACAAAAAAAAACCATGTTCACACGACGCATAGTTGTTTCGAAACAAGTTAAACCCCACTTGGGGGCGAAACAACTCGTGTGAACATGTTGTTTCGGAACAAGAGGTTCCGAAACAACAGGTCAAGGGCTGCCCCCTCAGCACCCTGGCCAGGGAACACTCAGCACCCTGGCCAGGGTGCTGAGGGGTGTCCCCTGGCCAGCGCCTGCACAGCCGGGCTGCAGGCACCGGCGGGGTTCAGCGCTGCCTGGCGCTGAACCCTGCCAGTGCCTGCAAAGGGGGGCAGCAGGCACC
>ML682137.1:391300-458904 GCA_007922195.1 Podocnemis expansa
TCGTTTCCCGCTTTTTTTCTTATTTCGAAATAACATTTTGTTAATTCGAAGTATGTTATTTCGAAATAAGGTGTTATTTCGAAACAAGTTGTTTCGACACAACTTGTTTTGAAATAACCCTGTGCGTGTGAACACAGCCTTATATTTATTGCTGTTCCTTTGCCATCCTCCCTGCAGAAGAAAAAAAACCCAGGGAGAGCCCATTGACATGTGGAAGTAAAAGCATGGTTACACTGGTGATGCCAAAGAGCGGGATTCTTCAACGACGGGATATGGTTCCTGGAAGGATTACTAGGAGGAGACTAAATCCATCTAACAAAGAGAGGAAAGTGTATTTTCACAGACAGGCTGGCTAACCCAGTGAGGAGAGCTTTAAACTAGGCATGCCAGGAGATGGCGATCTAAGCCCAGATGTAAATGGCGAAGAGGGACACAAAGAGGAAGCACAAGGAGGAGGGTACAACAGGGAAAGCCTCTTGATTCATACCGAGAAAGTAGGACGATCGACTAGTTGTCTTAGGGGCCTGAACACAAATTCAAGAGGTCTGGGGGAAAAGCAGGAGGAATTGTAAATCCTGGCACAATAAAGGAATTATGATGTGACTGGAATAAATGAGATTTGGTGGGGTAAGACATATAACTGAGGCACTGCCATGGATGGGTATAAACAGCTCAGGAAGGATATGCAAAGAAGAAAATTTGGAGTTGCACTGTACATCAAAGAGCAGAATGACTTCTCAGAGATCCAGTATGAAACTGGAGAAAAGCCTGGGTTAAATTTAGAGATGAGAGCAACAAGGGTGATGTCATGCTGGGCACACATTATAGACCACCAGACCAGGAGGAGGATGTAGATAAGGCTTTCTTCAGACAACCAATTCAAGTTTCCAGACCACAGGCTTTGGCTCTCATTGGCACTTCAGTCTCCCTCTGCTGGGAGGGAAACACAGCAAAGAACGGACAATCCAGGAAGTTTCTGGAAAGTGTTAGCAACAACTTTCTGATGCAAGTGCTGGAGACTTAGCACCTCTTGACTGGTGCTCACAAATGGGGAGGAATTGGTATGGGAAATAGACTTGGACAGCAGTGAGCATGAAATGGGCAAGTTCAAGATCCCGGGAGTAGCAGACATTCTGTCATGGGGCCCAGGATCACACTCAACTACCCTGTGAGGTGAAAGATGACATAAAGGAATGGTACTCCCAGATTGTTCCCAGGAGCATATTTAGTAATTGGGTTAAATCACATTAACCTTAGCAACATCTCAGCAGTGCTAGATTCAGGTCTTTTTCATTGATGAGGGGCACAAGCAATTTATGGTCTGTTCTCACTATAAACAAATCCAGTTTATGTAGCCATCTGTAAAAGTTCTCACGTGCCCATATGCTTGCCAGGCACCCCTTTTCAATCTGTGCGGATCATTTCTCTGCTTCTGTGAGCAGGGGTTAAAGTAAGCCAGAATGCCCTGGAATGGTGTTCTGGGGCCACACATTTCTAGGGGGGAGCATTCCAGGCCCCCTAAAAATATAGGAACACGCCAGCACACAGCATGCCAGCATATTCCCCCAGGGCTGGCCCAAGGGGCTGAGGGCTGGAGCGAGCCCAGCCACCCCTCATCCCCTTTCCCAGCACCTGCGCCGGCCACCTCCCTTCCTGCTGGGCCCAGGCAGCACATGGGGCCCAGACCCAGTTTCAGGCTCGTGTCCCCTCTCGCCAGCCAGCCAGTGCCCCAGTCTCCCTCCCCCTAGCCCACTCTGGTCCAGCTCCTCAGCGGCGCAGGCAAGGGGGCCTGGGGGGGTGGTTTGGGCACAGTGGGGCAGCTGGCAGCTCAGTGGGGCTGTGGGAAGAAGGGGTCAGGATGGTAGGCTGCGGAGATGTGGAGGGGGTCGGGAGGCTGAAGAAGGTGAAGATGGGGGAGCTGGGGGTGAGGAGTTAGAAGGGCTGGGGTAGGGACAGGGGGGCAGGGAGTTTAGGGAATGGGGATTGGGGCTGAGGAAGACATGGGGAAGAGGGATCTGATGGGGTAGGTGTTTTGGGGGCAGTGGCTGGGGTGGGGGCAGGCGTTTGTGGGGCAGTAGCTGGAGTGGGTGAAGGGGGCCCAGGCATGCATGAAGGGGGTATGGAAATTTAGGAGGGATCCAGGGCCCACCAAATTATACTTTAACCCTGTCTGAGGGCATGCAAGAGCACAATGCATCTGGCTTCCAGTCTGAGCCATGTTGCTGCAGCAATACAACGCTTCGGCCACCACTGTTTGTGTCCACACTGACCATCGTGGATTTATTCACAGGTGAGTACTTGAGAAGCGGAACTGATGAGATCATCTGAAGGCAATTTCTTGATTTGTCTGCCTTCGCCAAGGTGTGCTGGATTTTAAATTAATTCAGCGGTTTTGTCACTGAAGAAAGGCAACCAAAGTAACTGACCATCCACGGTCTCTGTTACAGGTCTGGTCAATTAGTCAGTGCTGTCAGTTCTTAAAATGTTTTTACTTTCCAGGGCTAGGACCAATGCCATCTTTGTTTATGCTGTGTCCAAACACTCAATTTGGACTAGATGGAAAACACATTTTTCCTTGTTTAGCTTCAGTCCAGACTGACTGGTTAAATTTAGGGCTTTGTGGAGAGTTTTGTTGTGTTTTTCCACCAAAAATCAACATATAAGAATATTGTCACAAAAACTACAACTCTATCTGCTAGACTACATCTCCATTTGTCAGCTCTGTTCACTAACAGTTCTGTCATCTTTCTCTGCAAAATTTCAGGCACGCTGGGGCCAATGGGCAGTCTTTGAAAGGAGACTCTCCCAAAGGCTGTGGTAAATGTATTCAGGTTCACGTTTTCTTTGGCTAAAAGAACTCACAACCTGCTCAGGACATCCAGCTGTAGCTCCTTTCACCATGGGGAAGAAGTCATCCAGGAGCATGAGAACTATTTTCCTCTTTCAAAGAATCATAAAGACATACAAGATTCAGTTTGGGAGGGAACTCTGGAGGAATCTATCCAACACCCTGCTCAAAGCAGGACCAAACCCAACTAGATTTTCCCTGCTGGGGCTTTCTCAAGCCCAGACTTTAAGATCTCTAGGGATGGCAATTCCCCTACCTCCCTGGTAGCCCAGTTTCTCTGAGATATAAGGTGTGCATTAACCACAGCCAGATCCTTTCATGGGCCTCTTTGTGACTGTCTTCATGAAAGACAAAGGATTTCAAGATATGTTCTGGCTGCTTCCCCATAACTTAGAGAAGAAAGCTATGTATATCCAGCCTCATTGCGGGATGGTTTACAGTCTGAAATCTTGCAAAATACAGCTTCCATTCTGTCCACTGGGAAAGACTGTCCAAGCTCAAGTTCTCTGGGGTACTGAAGAGTGGTACAATGATGAGACCCTACAATCTTTGTTGTTTGGCTCCTTCTGTTCCTCTTGGTTTACTCCTGACAATGTCATGTTCTTCTTCTGTACCAGATACAACTGGCTATAGAGTTGCTTACCCTCCCCAGATGTGTTCATCATAAGACTCTTTAAAAGCTGCCAGGTATGGCTGAGGATCTTTTAAATAAGGTATGGTAAATGGCTGAACTGTAGAACACAGACTGGCACTCCATTTCTCTGGGCAGGTGGACGCTGTCTGCCATCCAGGCACAGCAGACGCTGCTCCTAGAAAAGCCAGTTGTGCAGCCATTCCCATAACAGAACACCAAGGCACCTGGGGACACTGAGCCATAATAGATACAAGGAAAGGTAAACACAGTTACCCATGTAACTCACTGCCCCAGGATAGTGGTAAGACTAGTTGTGACATCACTGGGATGGTTGGGACCCCCCTGGAGGGAGGAAACCGCCCTCCACGGGAGACCAGACAGAGCAAGGATTGGACCCTCTGAGCCTGGAGTTGGGAGCTGGCTGCACGGAGCGTGGAGACCCGGGTGCTGGACGGGAGGAGACTCCACCATAGCAGAGTCCTGACTGGCTGTGGACAGAGGGGATCCAAGAGGCTTGTCTAGGGTCTCCGTCACAGTGGGCGCAGAGAGAAATCCACTGAGACACTAAGACTTGCCCATGTGGCTCAACTCCATTTTGATTGCAAGGACTCTGCACAGCATTTTGTATTCAGTCTTCAGTTTCCAATCTGCAACCAACACTCTCCACTGGAACTATTCTGCTGCAACTGAACAAAGGACTGAGACCCACCCAGGTGCTGGGTGTCTACCAGAGGAGTTGGACTAACCTGAAAATTACAAATTCTTCAAGGACTTGTTCTTTATGGACTGAATTATTTGTATGCATGTGATTCACTGTGACCCTTTAACATCTCTCATATTTTGTTTGTTTTCCTTTTATATTAAACCTTTAGCTGTAGTTACTAAAGTACTGGCTGGCAGTGTGGCATTTTGGGTAAGCCTATATTGTTCTGGGTGATGTGGCTGACACTTTGGAGTCAGAAGAACCTATTTCTTTAAGAGACCCAGTGGCTAGGTGTGGACCATAGGAGCTGATGTGCAATAAAGAGGGCTGTTTCCATTTTGTTATGCTTTGTGATGACCGGTGTGGGGAATCAGAAGTATGTTTTGTTACTGACTGGGAAACTGGCTTAAGTACCACCCATCAGTGGTTTGGGGGTCTGGCACCTGATTTTGCAGCTTGCCCTGATTTTAGCATATTCAGAGGGTTATCCCAGGAGGCTCAGGTCACACTAGTCATGAAGTAAGACAGCACTCCCTCTTACCCTGTGGATTGTGGCCTCCACGCTGGGAACTGGCAGCTTGGGCAGGGAGGTCTGGAAGCTGTAGAGCATGGGCTTGTGGCCAGACATCACCTTCACTAGAGCCTGAAAAGCAAAGGAAGGGGCTGGAGTGAAGGAAAGGGGGACTGAGTCCCCAAACAATGCCTGGTAGATCATTAGCATGCCATCTCCATGTGCACACAGAGCCTCAACCTCCCACCAGCAGCTACATACCAATCCACCGCCCCCCCCACGACCCCCAGTATACCACCGACCTCCCCGTCATGCATGCACAGCCAAGGGCTGCCCCGGAAAACTCACCGCCCACACCCAGGTGCTGCGGCTCATCTTGCCATGGGGCTCAAACATCCAGCCGTGGTAGGAGAGCAGCAGCTTGAGAGACTGTCGGCAGAGCAGGATGCCCGAGAGCCAGATCCCCGTGGAGAAGAGTGTGGCGCTCAGCAGGGTCCGGTGCTGGAAGCTCAAGAAGCGGCTGCAATGGATCAGGAAAGGAAGGCTTGCCCACCCTGGGACGCTGGCTGTGCAGGGATCCCGGGGCACTAGGGACTCCAGGAGGAGGAAGCAGCCGTATCAGTGGGAAATGGGGGAAAGGAGGGATCCCCGTGGCTACAGTATGAGCCTAGCACTGGGGAGACCTGGGTTCATGTCTGTGCTTTGGCAGACTCCCTGTGTGACCTGGGCACACCAACTCCCAGAGCCCCGTGAGGCCCAGACGCTGCGGTGATGGGCCCCAGTAAGAGGCGTGAGGCAGCTGGCCCCAGCCGGGCTGGCACTCACCAGCTGGGCACATAGTGCCGGATGTGGCCGATCAGACCCATGGACAGGTCAATGCGGCAGTACATGGAGCCCACCGTCACCACGACAACCGCCAGCCAGCTGGAGGGGGTGGCGGGGTACACCCCGGTCAGGAAGCTGTTCTGTGTGGGGAGCGCAAGTCAGGAGGTGCCCCCCAGGCCCCACGTGACGCCTCCCGCATGCCGCACCGCTCCCTCCCGCGGCCCCAGCTCTGCAGGGCACTGTCCCACCCGACGCCTCTGTCCTGCCCCTGCCTGACCCTATGGGGAGGTGCCAGCCCCACTCCCTGGCACTGCATCCCCTGGCCCCACACCCAGCCCCCAGTGCCCTCTGGACCTCCACCCGGCCCCACAACCCTGGCCCCACACCCAGCCCCACCACCCTGGGACCCTCAGTCTCCAGTGCCCCCTGGACCCACACCCAGCCCCACCACCCTGTGACCCACAGCCCCCAGTGCCCCCACACCCAGCCCAGGACCCACAACCCCGATGCCTCCCAGCCAACCACCACACCCTCCTGTGTCCCCCCAGCCACACACCCAGCCCAACCCCTAACAACACAATCCCTTGCCCCAGCAACCCCTCCCGCCCCAGCCGCCGAGGCCCCGCTCGCCTTGATGCGGATGAAGCGTTTCTTCCAGGAGGCGATCCCGGACAGGTAGATCTGCTTGAGGGCCTCGCGGCTCAGCCGGAAGTCCACGCCCTCGGGGGTCACCGTGAACTGGAAGGCCACGGCCTGGTGCGCTTCCGCCATCTTGGGGGCCCTGCGCCGCCTGCCGGGAGAGGGGCAGAGAGTGTGCAGGGCTTGGGGGTCCCGCTGAGCACGGCACTCAGCCCCTCCTTCCCAGACCCCCACACCACCCCACCTGAGCAGCACCCCACAGCCACCCTGCCGGGAGCCGTTCAGCCCCAGCCAGGGCAGGAAAGGGGTGTCACGGGAAGCACATCTGTGCACCCTGGGTTTTGACCTGTATGACTTTCCTGTTCACCTACACACTGCAATTGTATGATTTGTTGCCCATTACACTATGCAATATTTCTTTATGGATGCTAGTAACTTATTCTACATGATTGCTATGATGATATGTTTCCTGCAACTTCACATGTGTGAGCAGACGTGTAAGCTGCTTTCCGTGCCTCAGAGAGGGGGGAACAGACAGAAATCTCTCCCGGCAGCACTGAGCAAACAACTCCCTGAAAGAAACAAAGCTATGCTAATGGGGTGCCTGTGAAGAGACAAAGGGATCACCTCAGCCCCGAAAGGGAGGAGTCAAGCAGGGAGGTAAACAGACACCTGGAAGATTCATGGAGCTTGTTGGCTGACACTCTTCATTTTGAAACAACTTCACGCAAGATCTGGGCCCTGCCTGAACACAGGCAGAGACTGGCTGTGCAAACATCTAGCAGCCAAACACCTTGAACATGAACTTGAACCTTGAAGTCTGTTTAAGTAGACATATTAGGTTAGCATGTGTGTTTTACTTTTTATCTCCTTGTGGTCACTCCTGACTCATTTATATTGTGATTCTGCTGTGACTGGCCACGTTTCCACTTGGAATTATAATCTGATCAATAAAATAGTAGTTGTTTTATCTAAAGCTGTGTGATCTTTAGAGGGTGTGAATGGAGAAGGCTGGGCATAATCCATTTCTTTGTTAAATGGACGGAGTTGAATGGTATGGGGAATGGGAGTGGGTCCCAATCTGGGCAGACAATGGCTGCTAGTGTGGTAACTGGGGCCAGGGTGCTTGCTGGGGGACCGTCCTCGAGTAGCCAGCTGGCAGACACCCACTGCTTGGGACCAGCTGCACGCTAGAGGCCACAGTGGACTGACTCAGGACCAAGTGGTCACTTGGCAAAGTAGGGCAAAGCAGGGTTCAGGAGTGGGAATTAGGCAGTCACAGCCGCACATGGGACCAGATCTAGGAAGCAGCCTGTTACACGGGCGATCTGCGCTCACACCAAGGTGTTGGATCGGGTTGTGGGGCAGCTCTCTGAGCCCCACCCTCATGGGCTTGTGGTCGCTGGTCCTGAGGCCCCAGCAGGAGGGAACCAGGGCCAGAGACACAAGGAGATCAACCGGCACCCAGCACCAGAGCCACTTCTGGCTCAGTGACTCGCCACCGGACCCAGCTGCTCTCACAGCCCAGCACCCCATGACCCTCAGCAGGGCTAGCCCTGACCCACCTCCTCCCCCTGCCCCACAAAAGGACGGCTCCTGCCATGTGCCCTAGAGCGACAGGGATGGGTGCCGACAGAGCCTGAGCTCCATGGTGCAGGACAGCACCCAGCACGTGGGGCCTTAGGCTGCTAGGGGCTGCCCCAGGGCACTAGCGCCCTGCCCCACACCGCGCCCCAGAGAGACTGCCCTGCCACAGAGTGCCCCCCACCCCAGCAAGGCAGCCCCCACCCACTGTGAAATGGACCCCTCCATGGGCTGCCCCCTCATGTCCAAAAAATGGGATACCAGTCACTGCTGTCAGCCCTGCCACCCGCCAGCTCCCCAGATCTTGGTTCCACTTCCTTCCCACACCAGGCCCCCATTTCCCCTATGGAGATGGGACAGATCCCCAGCCCCAGCCATGGGACCAACCCCCAGGCCCAGCTCTCAGCTCAAACCAGGGGCCAACCCCCAGCCCCAACTCTCAGCCCAAGCCAGGGGCCAACCCCCAGCCCCAACTCTCAGCCCCAGCCAGGGGACCAACCCCCAGCCCCAGCCCTCAGCCCCTGTGGTGGAAGTGGAAAGTGTCTGTAACACATTGCTAACCCACACCCAGCTGTATGACGGTGCCCTTCTCGCCTTGCTCCTGGAGACAAGTAGGGTTCAAGGTGGCAAAGCTGGAGTCGCGAGGCATCTGGGGCAGTGAATGGGACGTTCAGGGGCAAGCCCCTGCAAAGACAATGGGAAGCCCCAGGGCTGAACAACTGACACTTGCCAGCAGAAGCTCCTGGCGGCTGAATGCAGCCAGCTCTGGGGAGGGTGTAGGGAAATGGGGTGTGTGACGCTGTCTGGGTCTAGGGGACTGTTTGGTATCAATAGAAAGGATGCAATTTGCTAGGAGTGATTATATGATTTGTATGTAGGTATCATGCCTGTATTGGAGATTAGAAATCTATTTGTTTTGATGGGTGTTCCAAGTTGTTTGAGCTAAAGAAATCCCAAACTGGGTGTGTGCAAACTATTGTCAGTTTGATGGCCCATCAGGAGGCGACTCCCAGCTCAGCTACAGTGGGCCCAGGTGGAAACCTGTTTGACCAGTCACCTAGACAGACCATGTGGCCCACCTCCATTTTGATCTGGCAAGGACTCTGAGATAAAAGACCATCGCCCATTCTCCATTTTGTCTTTAGGCTCCAGTCTATCTGCAGCCAACACCTGCCTCTGGATCTATTCTCCTGGGACTGAACAAAGGGCTGAGGCCCACCCAGCTGCTGCGGCTGGATGCACACCAGAGGAGCGGGACCAATCTGCAAACTACAGGATCTTCAAGGATTTGTTTTCTATGGACTCTAAATTATTTGTATGTATGTGATTCACTTTGACCCTTTAACATCTCTCATATGTAGCTTGTTTTCTTTTTATATTAAACCGTTAGTTGTAGTCATTAACGGGTTGGCTGGCAGCGTGGTATTTTGGGTTAGATCCAAGCCTATATTGTTCTGGGTGATGTGGCTGATCCTTTGGGGTCAGGAGAATCTATTTCTTAAAGAGACCCAGTGGCTAGAGGGGACCTTAGGATCTGATGTGCAGAAAGGAGGCTGTTTCTACTTTATTATGTTTGGTGCTGACCAGAGTGGTTAGCCAGAAGCATGTTTTGTTACTGACTAGGAGACTGGTTTAAGTACCACCCATCAGTGGTTTGGAGGTTTGGCCCCTGGTTTTTGCAGCTTGCCCTGATTTTGGCACATTCAGAAGGTTATCCCAGGAGGCCTGGGTCACAGGGTGACTAGCTGATCTCTCAGACATGGGCATCTCTGACCTGTCGTGACAAAGTGGGAACGCTCGGTGATACGTATGAGTCTGTCTGGCCACGTCCCTGTGGGCTGCATGGTCACCCCAAGCTGGGAGGGGAGGGACAGGGTGTGGTGGTGACAGCTGTCTGGTAGTGGAGCCTGTGAGAAGACAGTGACAAAGCTACTCGCTGGGACATTAGCACCTCCCAACCCATGCCCTGAGGGAGACAGATGTCTCCACCCCCCTGCCTGCATAAGGAAGCTGAACAGCTATTCCCCAGAGAGCAAAGAAAGGACTGATGAGGGGTGAGGTGGGGATTACAGGTGGCTGCTGGAAGGAGTCTGGGCTCTTCTGCAACCTCCAGCTCCAGAGCCACATGCGACTCTCTGGCTGCCCCCTTGTGGCTCTTGCCCCCCGCCCCGCCCCCCCCACACACACACACACCATGGGGGGAACCAGCAGAAAGCCAATACAGCAGTGCACAGGCAATCCAGGAAGTTTCTGGAGAGTGTTGAGGACAACTTCCTGGTACAAATGCTGGAGCAACCAACGAGGGGCCTTGCACCTCTCGATCTGCTGCTCACAAATAGAGAAGAATTTATCAGGGAAGTAGAAGTCAATGGCAGCCTGGGTAGCAGTGACCATGAAATGATTGAGTTCAAGTTGATGATTAAAGGAAAGAAGGAAAGAAGCAAAACACAGACCCTGGACTTCAGAAAAGCAGATTTTGTCTCCCTCAGGGAACTGATGGGCAGGATCCCTTGGGAGGCTGATCTGAAGGGGAAAGGTGTCCAAGAGAGTTGGGTGCATTTTAAAGAAACCCTGCTAAGGGCACAGGAAGATACAATTCCGATAAGGAGAAAGCACAGCAAATGTGGAAGGCGCCCACTGTGGCTTAACAGAGAGCTCTGCACTGAGCTGAAGCATAAAAAGGACGCTTACAGGAAGTGGAAGCTAGGACAGATGACTAAGGAGGCATATAAAGACATTGCTCGGGACTGCAGGGATAAAATCAGAAAGGCCAAAGGACAAATGGAGTTGCGACTAGCAAGGGATGTGAAGGATAATAGGAAGGGGTTCTACAAGTATATCAATAACAAGAAGAGGATCAGGGATGGTGTAGGTCCCTTACTGAATGGGGCAGGCATCCTCGTGACAGAGGATGAGGAAAAAGCTGAAGTGCTCAATGCATTTTTTGCTTCAGTTTTCACATGCAGGGTCAGCTCCCAGCCCACTACCACGGGTATGGCAGATGGTGATGGAAGGTCAGGTTAGGGACTGCTTAAAGAAGCTGGATGTGCACAAGTCCATGGGGCCGGACGAACTGCATCCAAGGGTGCTGAGGGAATTGGCCGATGAGATAGCAGCACTACAAAAAGGACATGGACAAATTAGAGAGAGTCCAGAGGAGGGCAACAAAAATGATCAAAGGGCTGGAGCACAAGCCCTATGAAGAAAGACTGAAGGAACTAGGCTTATTTAGCCTGCAGAAGAGAAGATTGAGGGGGGATTTGATAGCAACCTTCAACTACTTGAAGGGTTGCTCCAAGGAGGATGGAGCTCGACTGTTCTCAGTAGTAACAGAGGACAGAACGAGAAGCAATGGTTTCAAGTTACAGCTGGGGCGGTCCAGGCTGGATATTAGCAGAAACTTCCTTACTAGGTGAGTGGTGAAGCTTTGGAATAAGCTGCCTAGGGAGGTGGTGGAATCTCCATCTCTGGAGGTGTTCAAGGCCCGGCTGGACAAAACCCTGACTGGGATGATCTAATGGGAGTGGTCCTGCTTTTTTTGGCAGGGGGTTGGACTAGATGACCTCGTGGGGTCCCTTCCAACCCTATGATTCTATGATAACCCTTCGGGGACCCATTCCTGGCCCCAGGCTCCCTCCCCCCACCAAGGCACCCTGCAGCAGGTGCCCTGGCTCAGCTCCCAGCCCCCCCACCAGCAGGTCACACCCATTATGGCTCTCAAAACACTTGATGCTGTGTCCTGCCGACTAAAACCCAGCTGTTCCGATAGTGCTGCCTGGGGACAGGGCGGACTCAAGAGATTTAATGCCCTGGATGAACTATGACTTGAGGATAACAGTAACTGGGATAAAATACAACATGGCTTTACAAAAAGTAGATCACGCCAGACCAACCTGTTCTCCTCTTTTGAAAGGATAACAGATTTTTTACATTAAGGGAATGCAGTGGACTTAACTTACTTAAATTGCAGCAAAGCATTGGATACAGTTCCACACAGGGAATTAGTGGTTAAATTACAGAAGATGGGGATTAATATGAATATAGTATGGTGGATAAGGAACTGGAGGCTACAATGGGTCATACTGAGGAGTGAACTGTCAAGCTGGAGGGAAGTTACCAGTGGAGTCCATCAGGGATTGGGCTTGGGACTGATCTTATTTAACCTTTTTGTGACTGACCTTGGCACAAAAAGTGGGAAAACACTAATAAAGTTTGCTGATGACACCAAGTTGGGAGGTATTGCCAATACAGAGAAGGATCAGGATACCATACAAAAAGATCTGGATGACCTCGTAAACTGGAGAATCAGGAATAGGATGAAATTTAATAATGGGAAGTGCAAGGTCATGCATTTAAGGACAAATAACAAGAATTTTTCCTATAAGTTGGGGATGCATCAGTTGGAAGGCTGAGGAAGGGAAGGATCTGGGAGTACTGGTTGAACACAGGATGACTATGAGCCACATGTGACCATGAAAAAAGCTAATGCAGTTCTAGGATGTATCAGGAGAGTTATTTCAAGTAGAGACAGGGAGGTGTTAGTGCTGCTATGCAAGACAATGGTGAGGCCGTGTCTGGACTATTGCATGCAGTTCTGGTCCCCCATGTTTAAAAAAGACGTATTCAGAGTGGAACAGGTGCAGAGAAGGGCTATAAGGATGGTCCATGGAGTGGAAAACCTGCCCTACAAGAGGAGACTCAAGGATTTGGCTTGTTTAGCCTAACTAAAAGAAGGTTGAGGGGTGATATGATTGCTCTCTATAACTACTTCAGAGGGACAATTATCAGGGAGGGAGAGGAGTTATTTGAGTACAGCACCAACATGGCCACTAAAACAAATGGATACAAACTGTCCATCAGGAGATTTAGGCTTGAAATTAGACGCAGGTTTCTAACCATCAGAGGAGTGAAGCTCTGGAGTAGCCTTCCAAGGGGAGCTGTGGAGTCAAAAAACATAACTGCCTTCAAAACTGAGCTTGATAAGTTTATGGAGGGCATGCTGTGATGCTGTCTAGCTTTAGAGACTCATTCATTACAATTTTTCATATTAATATTTCATATTTCATATTTGCAACAGTCCATATACGGTATGCTGCGTTTGGCACCAATGAAAAGGTTGTAATCAGCTAGGAATGATTCTGTGGTTTATGTGTAGGTGTCACATCTGTACTAGAAGTCAGGCATATGTTCGTTCTGTTTGTGTTCCAAGTTATTTGAGTCTGGGACGCTCCCAGAACGAATGCCTGCAACCATCCCATTGTCTCTCTAATGGCCCATTAAGGAAGTTTCCAGGTATAGTGGGCCCAGGGAGAAACCTGTTGGGCCACTAGGACTTGCCCATATGACTCGACTCCATTTTGATTTGCATAGACAGTATGGGATGTGGAAGGCCAGAGGTGCTAAAAGGCAGCAGCCCTATCTCCACTTGATCTCCTGTCTGCAACCAGCACCCTCCTCTGGAGCTATTCTGCTTCAGTTGAACAAAGGACCAGGTGCTGGGGTCTACCAGAGGAATCGGACTAACCTGCAAACTACAAATTCATCATGGACTTGCTTTCTATGGACTCTGAATCATTTGTATTTATATGATCACATCAACCTTTTAACATCTCTCATATTTTGTCTCTTTTCTTTTATATTAAACCTTTAGTTGTAGTCAGGAGCGTTGCTGCCCCGAGGAAAGGGCCAGTGCCGAGGCCCAGGCCCTGCCCCTGGCCACAGTCCCACTCCTGGCCCCAATTTTGCACCTGGGCCTGTAAGCTGATCTATGGTACTGAACTCTATAAGCTGAAAGCTGACATATAGTGCTGAACCCTGTAAGCTGTAGCATGAAATCATTTCCTTTAGATAAAAACATCATGTTGTTTACCAGACAGGCACTAACGAAACCCCCCTTACTTCCCTTTTTCTGTGAACTCCCATAACTTCCCATCTCCCTAAAAATCCGTTACCTCCCCACTCCCCTTAATTTCTTTTAGCCAATTATGTATCATTTCTTTGTCTGTAACCTTATATGGCTTATTACATATAACTGGATATAAAAAGCTAAACTCTTCCTGTAATCGGGGTCTCTCTGTCTTTATTCAGGGGACCCATTTGTGATCACAAATGCAATAAAGCAAATACCTTTTCACCCTTGGTGTGGTTATTGGTTCTGACGGCACCAAGACAATCCTGGTACCTGAATTCTGGTAACAGGCCCAATCCAGACCTCAGGCTCCTGCTGCTGCCAGCCTGGCCCCGGATCCCCCAGGAGCCACAATTTCTGTAGCATTGCAGAGGGTGCCAGTCCTGCTTCAAATAGGCTCTCATGCCACTGTTGGCACATGTGCCAGGGGCTCCCTACCTCTGGGTTAGAGGCTTACTGCTCGAGTAGGTGGGTGAGCTTTTGAGGCCTGCATTGTGCAGGAGGTCAGACTAGATGATCATACTGGTCCCTTCTGACCTTAAAGACTATGGGTATGTCCACACACTGTTTAAATTGAAATAACACTGGTTATTTCAATTTAAAAAATGGTAGGTCCACACACCGTTCTCTTATTTTGAAATGAGGAGCTCCCTCATTTTGATATAAGGAAAGTTATATCAATATAATAAAACCTAGTATTATATCGATATGATGGTTAAATCAAAATTGTTATTTTGAAATAACACAGTGCGGTCATGTTATTTCGATTTAACTGTTAAATCGATTTAACTCTTTTTGCCCTTCTCCTTCCCAGGTGTTTTCCTTTTTCTATATATTGGGTTGGGGCATGATTTTTATACCGATTTTATTAAACCAATATAAGTTAAATTGATTTAACTGTTTAAGTGTGGACATAGCCTATAAGTCTATGACTTTGGCATCCATCCTATCCACATTCAATACAGAAAAAAATGATGTGTGTGTGTGTGTGTGTGTATTTTAGATAGAGAAGAAAATTCACTTCCATCTAATTTGACCCTTGAAGCCTGGCATCCTAGCCAACCGCCTAGTTGTTGTAAATGGTCGGGCCAGCCCTGCGTGGAGATCACTGCAAATACGGGGCAAGGTGCATTAATCCTGGAGAAAGGCCAAGTCTCAGTTGACTCACTGGGCAAAAGCTTATGGGATGAAGAGAACAAAACCACTGAGCTCGTTTAGTCTGCGGAGGAGAAGAGTGAGGGGGGATTTGATAGCCTTCAGCTACCTGACTGGGGGTTCCAGGGAAGATGGAGCCAGGCTGTTCTCAGTGGTGGCAGGTGACATAACAAGGAGCAGTGGTCTCAATGTGCAGTACAGAGGTCGAGGCTGGATATTAGGAAAGCCTTATTCCCTGGAAAGGTGGGGAAGCACTGTAACGGGTTACCAGGGAGATGGGGAAATCATCATCCTTGGTCGTTTTTAAGGGCCAGCTTGACAAAGCCTTGGCTGGGCTGGTTTAAGCAGGGTTGCTCCTGCCCTGAGCAGGGGGTTGGACTAGATCTCCCCTGAGGTCCCTTCCAATCCACATCTTCAGGGATTCTCAGTTTCTATGCAGCCCCAAAAGTTCAGTCTAAGGAAGCAGTGAGTCCACGTGACTCATCTTGGAGGAAGAGACAGAGTCCCAGGAGAGCTGGCACACTGAAGAGCTCCTCCTAGAGACTGTGCCGCACTGGGCTGTGGCCCCAGGCCCGTGCATCCCTGACACCTGGGAGTAAGAAAAAGGGAGGGGACAGAGAAAAAGAAAACTAGGATGGTTCTTGCAGCAGCATGGCTCAAGGGAACCTGGTGTTGGCCTGTCTGAACTCTGTCTCACCCTTTATCCCCTCCACGTCCACTGATCTCAGGACTCCCTGAGGCTGTGTCCAGGCAACTAACATCCCTGCTCTGCTTGGAGAAGGCCGCCTGAACTTGCTGCAATCACCTTCTGAGGGCCTTGGGTCCTTGCACCGTAAGTAACTCTGCTGCAGTCGCCAGGCAGAGCTCAGGCGTGAAGCTGAAACCCAGCAGCTCAGCCTTGGAGGTGGTGAGGCCATTTTGAGGCCCTTGCAGAAGAGACTGGGGATCAGAAACAGAATAAATTCAGCAAGGGCAAGTCATACCTAACCAGCCTGATTGCCTTCTGTGATGAGACGACTGGCCCTCAGTGGGAGTGGTCCTGCTTTTAGCAGGAGGCTGGACTAAATGACCTCAGGAGGTCCCTTCCAGACTGAATATTTTATGATTCTATGATTCAGTGTGGATGTGAGGAAAGTGGTGAATGTGATGTATCTTGAGTTTGCTATGTCTACACTAGCCAATTAGTTTGGACTAATTTGATCCCTGTCTGCACTAGGCTTTGCCTAGCTTCAACTAAAAATTTTTTAGTTTGAACTAAGCAAAGCTTAGTTTGAACTAGTTAGTTTGGGCATTTAGTTCAAACTAACTGCTTAGTTTGAACTCATTTGCATATTTAGTTTGCACTAGCCCAATGGAGACATGCTGGTATAAACTAAATAAGTTTGAACTCGCAGTTAGTTCAAACTAAGTGTGTTTTTTTAGTTCAAACTACGAAAAGTGTCATTAGTTTGAACTAAGTTCAAACTGCATAGTTCAGACTAATGAAGTCCGAACTAACATTTTAGGTGTAGACATAGCCGTAGTGACCAACAGCTCAATGTCTAATTGGCATCCGGTGACAAGTTGAGTGCGCCAGAGGTTGGTGCTCGGGCCAGGGGCATCTGTGGCACCTGGCACATGGGGCATGCGTCCCGAGTCCCAGCACCAGCGCCCCCAGTCCCCGGGACAGCCCCTGCCTCTCCCAGCCCCAGCCCGACCTGGGATCCGGGGCTGGGCCACCCGCAGCAGTGCCTGCGTCTCCTGGCTGGGGATTCAGGCTGGGCCACCTGCGGTGGTGCCCGCTTCTCCCAGCCCTGTCCCCAGCCCCCGCCAGGGATCTCGGGCCAGGCTGATGGCCATAGGAGCCTGACGCCAGAGCGGGCCCGGGCTCTGCACCGTGGCCAGGGGTGGGGCTGGGCCCATGCCCCGGGTCTTTCCCTGGGGCAGTGACGTTCCTGGCTGGGGCCAGTTTTGTTCAACATCTTCATGAATGATCTGGAGTATGGGGTGGAGGCACCCTCAGCAAGTTTGCACATGACACTAAGCTGGGGGAAAGGTAGATGCACTGAAGGGCAGGGATAAGATTCAGAGTGACTTAGATAAATTGGAGAACTGGGACAAAAGAAATCTGATGAAGTTCAGCAAGGACAAGAGTCTCCACTTAGGACAGAAGAATCACATGCACTCGGGGCTGAATTAACTGGTCTGGGGGGCCCTGGGCTGCCCCACCTCTGCCTGGGCCCCAGGGCCCCCAGCATGGAGGCCTGTAGCTAGAGGGAACCCCGCAAAGGATGCTCCCACCCTGGCCCTGCTCCAGCCAGTCTGGCCTCAGGGACAGGGGCAGGTTGGGGCCGACTGGCATGCGGCATGGCCTCTGTTGCAGCCCCCACAGGGCCACAGGCCCCCAGGTAGACTGAACTGGCGCTGGCCCACCCCACTCTGCCCCTCAGGGGCAGACCAGCTGCTGGTGCTGAGCGGGGTGAGGGAGAGACAGATGGGCATTTTAGGGGCTGAAGTCTGGGGCCCCCTTTTTGGCCAGAGCCCAGGGCTTCAGTCCCTAAAGACCCTGCGATAATCTGGCCCTGCATGCACTGGGGGCTGACTGGCCAGGCAGCAGTTGTGCAGAAAAGGACCTGCGGGTTACAGTGGACGAGAAGCTGGATATGAGACAACAATGTGCCCTTACTGCCGAGCAGGCTAACGGCATACTGGGCTGTGTCAGTAAGAGCGTTGCCAGGAGTTCAAGGGATGTGATTGATCCCCTCTATTCAGCACTGGTGAGGCCACATTTGGAGTGTTGTGTCCAGTTTTCGGGGCCCCCCACTACAGGAAGCATGGGGACAAATTGGAGCGTGTCCAGTGGAGCACAAGAAAAATAACCAGGGAAGTGGGGCACATGACTTGTGGGGGGAAGCTGAGGGAGCCAGGCCCTGCTTAGCCTGGAGAAGAGAAGAGTGAGGGGGAATTTGATAGCAGCTTTTAACTACCTGAACGGGGGTACCTGGGAGGATGGAGCTGGGCTGTTCTCAGTGGTGGCAGAGGACATAACTACGAGCCATGGGCTCAGCTACAGTCGGGAAGGTCTAGGTTGGATATTAGGAAAAACATTTTCACCAGGAGGATGGGGAAGCACTGGAAGGGGTTACCTATGGAGATGGTGGAATCTCCATCCTTAGAGGTTTTTAAGGCCTGGCTTGTCAAAGCCCTGGCTGGGATGGGGTTGCAGGGCTGTAATTACGGCGGGGGAACAGGGCTTTGTGTGGGCCACACCGGAGCAGCTCAACAGAGCCGCTCTATCAAAAGGCACGTTTCACGGCAAGCGCGGCTAATTATGAGGGGCACATTCCTATCAGAAGGCACCGCAGGCACTCAAACAGAGCATTACAGCTCTATGGGGTTGCTCCTGCTTTGAGCAGGGGGTGGGATTACATACCTCCTGGGGTCCCTTGCAACCCTAATCTTGTAGGATTCTGTGAGGCCACCGGCCCCCCTTATGGGTCTGGCACGTGAAGAGTCCTGTGTAGGGACTGTTTAAAAGCCAGGGCATAGCTGGGGCTGTGGGTCATTGACACATCCCAGCTCTGCGGCCTGCTTTCCCCAGAGAAGCTCATCTCAGTGCCTGTGTCAGCCCCATACTAGGCCCTGTAAGTCCTTCATACACCATCTCTGCCACAGCTGTGGGCTGGGGGCCAGCGTTCGCCTCCCACTGGCAGGCAGCTTGGCCACAGCTCTCAGTGTTTATTTCCATCACATGAGGCTGGGAATGAGCCAAGTGAGGGAAGGGTCAGATCCACTCCAGCTTCCTCACAGCTGCAGGAGGAGAGGCACGTACAGCCACGCCAGCACAGGCGCACCGACACCCCATGGGCTCACACACTGTGCTGCATCCAGACATGCAGATACAGACGCTCTCTGGGCTCATACACTGCACTGCAGACAGACACATGGATGCAGATGCCCCATGGGCTGACATCTGCAACCAAGGTCTGGGCCAAGATGTAGCACGTGCTAATTGCTGTGCTAGGTCACACGGAGCAGCAATCGCCGAGAAGGACCCATGATCCCAGGAACCTCCCAGCCTCCTGGCCCTGCTGGGTGCCTGACTCCTCCCCAGGATCTGCCTTGTGGCAGCTCGCACACACAGGGTTCCCCAGAAACAGCCAGGTGCCATCCCACAGCAGCACCCCAAGTCTGCAAACGGCTGAGACCCACAGATACGGCACAGCATGGAGAGGGATCCCAGCCCCCTCCAGCACGGCCACTGTCCCATTGAGGTGGCCCAAGCCTCTGGGAGCTGGGCTGGGGCCAGACTCTTGTAACCTGGGTTCCAGGGAGCTCAGGGCTGTCCTGGGGACTAATGACAGAGCAGGCCCTACTCCACGGGCTGCTCTGGGCAAGGGGGGGAGGAGTGGGCAACAGCCCCAGTTCTGCCCTGTGCAGCCTTGCAGCCATCTGGAGCCTTTTCGGCAGCCTCAGCAGCCTGCTTGGGCTGAGAGCCAGCACTATCCCACTGCGGAGCTGAACCTCCCAGTGGCATTCCTGCTGCCCCTCTCTCTGGGGCTGGCTGAGCCTGTCCCACGAAAGAAGGGCACCCAGCACCGCCCTTGTGGGAAGGGATAGCCAGGGCCAAGTGACCGCATCCTCTTGGGGCCAAAGCTCAAGGGGACTCTGGCTAGTTTGATTCCAGCTGGCTCAGATACATCTCCACAGGCCACGATCTCTCTCCCAACAGCAGCATAAGCTGACTTGCAAAAGGAGGCGCAGTCAGGTTGCTGGGGAGCCTGCATGGGTGGGAATATAGGCCAGGTGCCCCCATCCTGCTGGGCGGGGAGCACTTGGCCCTGCAGATGAGCCAGGGAAGTCTGGAAGGGGAGGAAAGAACAGGAGACCCTTCTGTGATAGGAGACCCTTAGCAGCATCTGTCCAAAGACGTGGGGCGCCATCACCAAAGGGCTCTGCTGGATCGGATCACAGTGGCTGCTGCCAGTCATGCCCGCTGGGGGAACTGCTGTGCCTGCTGGGGCCCAGGCTGGGCGGGGGGACCCGGTCCTGCCCACACCTTGCCTCAGACACTGTGATGGGGTCTGTGTCTCCTTCGTTCCTCCATGTGCTGCCCCAGGCCTGGAGAGGCCACTCGGGGTGCTGCCCCTGGGATGGGGTGGGAATGAGACAGAGCTAGGGGGAGAGGCCTCAGAGACCCCTTTGGAGCAGCTGGCATTTGGAAAGAGCTGGGGGGTGTAGGGGGTGGGATGTGGGACCAGACAGGGCAGCGCTGGCCCTGACATCACCAGGCTGGTTGCACTGTTGACGACCTCCCCCTACACCCCGCCCTGCTGCTCTCCAGCTGGGAAAGACACCATGGGGCCATCGTACCATGCCAGCCTTGCCCCAGCAGCCCTGGGCAGAGGTGGCTGCCCTACTGGGAGAGCATCAGCAGAAAGTGCATGTTGTCACATGAGCCCAGGAGCCTGCCTGCTCACCAGTGACGCCAGCTTCCCTCCCCACCAGAAGCTCCCCAGGGCCGAGGCCAGCTTGCAGGACACTCCTTGCTGCTCTGGGGCCAGAGGCCAAAGGACTGAGATGGCACAAGTGACCCCAACAAGGGCAAGAAGAAGACCACAAAGCTCAGCTAGCAAAGTCATCAACCCCTCCCCACACACATACACACGACTGGCACCCGGAACATGCCCCAAACCCTTTGGCATCCCCCCGGCAAGTTAGGGACCCCAGGCACAGTGATAGCATACCCCACGTACACAGGAACACAGGCAATAAAAGAAGAGTCTGCCTGCCCCAGCCCCCCAGAGACCAGGCAGTCTACCAGGCATAGAGGGCAACTATCCTGTGCAGAGCATCCCTCTTCCCCTCCCTGCCAGCAAGAACCATGGTCCCTTGGGCAGCAACCCCCCAAACCCACCCTCCACATGACCATGTATCACACAAAGGGATGGCGCATCCTCAACATGCCAAGGACACATGGGGGCAGGGGGCAAACCACTAAGGACATGTGGTGCACAGAGCACGGGGGGAGGCGCATGATGCCCCAAACATGCCACACTTGGCCCAGCCCTGGGGCACACCAGCGAGGTCACCAGGAGGCAATCAGCTAGGGCTGGCTGGAGGCCAGCTGAGGCAAAGGGCAGCCTCTGGGCCAGCAGCGTCTAATTCTGGGTGTGCAGCCCCAAGCCCAGCCCCACGCCCAGCCCCACGGCCTGCCCTGCCCTTGGGTGACAGAACAGCAGGCACCGGTACCTGCTCGCAAGGTGCAGAGTCTCTGGGTGTCAGCACCACGTCTGGCCTTGGCAGCGCCCCTGGGACGGATGCTTCCTGTGTCCTTCGCACTCCCCGCGCTGTGCCCCTTCCTGCTCCACTCGCTCCACTGGCTGTAACAAGACACCTGGCACCCGGCCTCCCTGCAGCCCTAGATGGTATTCTGACATTGGAGCCTGCCACTGAGGGCCCCCACCCCTGCCCCGGCCTGCCAGCTAGGGCAGGGCTTTGGGAGACCCTGGGGAGCAGAGAGCCAGTGAGACAAACATCTCCCCCTCCCTGCCACGCTGGTGGCAGTTACATCGCGGAGCTGCCCTCCACGATCCCTTGCTCTGACCCAAGTCATGCCCGGAGCTAGCACCCACTGCCACTGGGAATAGCGACTCCTCAAGGGAGATGGCTATGCCAGCCCCTGGCCTGCAGCTCAGCCCAAGAGCCAGGCAGGGGGGCAACAGGGCCTGGACACGGTGCCCTTCCCGCCCTGGAGGAGCCCTGCCACCCTGGGCCAGGGCCTAGGTTGATGTGCATACGGGGGGGAGGTGGGGAGGTGTGTGAGAGAGAGGGGAACTAGGTGGGGGATGCATGCATGATGGGAAGTGTCAGAGGACAGCCACTGCCCCTGGCACCCTCCTGCAGCAGGCAGCAGCATGGCAGGCACCTCTGCCTCAGTTTCCCCTTGCAGAGTTCCCAGTAACTACACGCACACTCTTTCAACTCAACAATACCTTCCTGAGGCCTGGTTTATTACCAGGTAGTGAACAGAAAGCCCCAGCCATCAGTCATTTTGCTGCCCCCAATGACAGGCAGCAAGATCATCCAGTGTCTCAGCCAACACTCTTCATCTCCCACTTAGGCACCTTCGACCATGCCCAGACTGCCTGGCACCACCAGCCCTGTCCTTCTACCAGGAGAGCCAAACCAGCCCTTCTGAGGGGAGTGGAAACCTGTTTCTCCCAGGGGCGCCCACAGCCTCTTGCCTGGGAAAGCCCCTTTACCCGAGAGCCTCCCTCACGCCCTGGCCTCTCACAGCTCGTAGGGGACCAGCATGCTGACCCAAGAGCACTCAGCAGGTAGCTCCTGCACCAAACCCAGCCTTCAGTCCTCACCAGCCAGCCTTCAGCTCCCCGTGTCCTAAACCTACTGCCTGGGGATCTCAGCAGCCCTCAGCTCCCTCCTGGAGCCTCCTGGCCTGGGCTTCTCCTGCCTCTGCTTTCCCCGGCCCTAGACAGTCACCTGCTGTGCCTCACCCATCCCACTGGCCTAATGGGAGCAGCTGTCCTGGCATAGGGACACTGGCGCTGCTTCCCTCCCAGGGCTGCAGGGGGCCTGTGCCCACCTCGTGGCCCTTGGCCATGTCCCCTGGCATCCCCTGCTCCTGGGTACAGAAGGGGGTGGGAGCCAGGCTGGACACCCACCCCATACGGGGTGGGGGGGGGCAGTGCCTGCACCTTTCCTTGACCAGCAGGGGAGCGTGGCTGCCCCAGTGCCTGACCAAAGTGGACGAGCTGCCCTGACCTCACAGCACCCCGTGTCCTTCCCCCAGGCCAGGCCCCCAGGAGGTAGAGCAGACTGGAGCCAGTCGCCTGCCAGCAGCAGCAGGCCTGACCACCTCTCCCTGTCCCACTACCAGGGCATGTGGAGGAGAGTCCACAGCCCACGCCCCCAGCGGTCCAGGCTGCAGTGGGGAGGCTCAGCACAGCCTGTAGGGGGAGCACCTGGAAGGAATGCAGTGTGTGTTGCATGGGCTTGTGCACGAGTGCTTGTGTGTGCACGTGCACAAGCATGCCGTGCTCCACACATAGCACAGGCACTGGGTGTGCCAGTCACATCCATCCACCCTGTCCACCTGAATGAGGGCAACTGGGCATCACCAAGACACACAGCACTCCGGACAGCCCCAACTTGGGGGGCGGGCTCCCAAACAACAGTCAAAGACCACCCCCACCAGACGTCTCTCAGCATGGCCATGGCCAGGCCCAGAGGAATTGGGGCAGGGCTTAGCTGGCCTTGGCAGAGGGCCCTGTTGGAGCAGGTGGGCGGCTCCGGTGCCCCTGAGCCAGGGAAGCTATTGGCCCATGCCTGGCACTCCCCTCCCCGCACTGGGCTCAGATGCAGGCAGGGGCAGCAGCTGCTGCACAGAGCCAGACAATAAATAGCGGCTGGTGCATGGTTCCTGGGTGAACGGGGAGCAGGATAAATCAAGAGCGAGGAAGGGGGCTGGGAGCCGGGGGGCAGGCACTGGGGCAGCCTCTTCTCGGGGCGGGGACAAGGATGGCAGGGATAAAGGAGGCCCCTGGCCCAGCCCCTCAATTCACAAAGCTGCACCCAGGTTCACCCCCACCCATTCAGGACACCCCCCGGCATGACAGCCAGCCAACTGGAATCCCGGAGTCAGCCGCCCTCCCTGCGCCTGCGTGGGGGTGACCCATGGGAGGGACACAGGGGCCTGTCCCAGATGTGTCTCTCAGCATGGCCACGGCTGGGCAGGCGCAGGTCTGCCTGGGGCAGGGGGCTGACTGTGCAGGAGATGCAGGGATTAATTCAGACCCTGCCTGAAGGCACCAAAACGGTGGAGGGTTCACACCTGCCCACCCATGGCCACTTTTCTGCTCACCTGCAGGCTGGGGGCTGGTAACCCCATCCTTGCCCCAAGAAGGGGCCAGCCAGGGCTGCCAGGGTGACACAGTGAGCTGGGGCTGAACACCCCCACTCCCAGAGCCTCGCACTGCAGCGAGAGGAGCAGGAGATTCTGCCCCAGACAGGCAATGGCTGAAGCCTCAGACCTGAGAGGGGCCCTCAAGGCCATGCAGTCTCATGTGCGGTTACCATGGGACTCCCACCTGCCTGGTACCCATGGATGTCTGTGGTTGGGCAGGCAGACCCCATAGCTGGCCTGCAGCACCTGGCCTCACCCTGGCTCTGCTCATCCTGAACACTTGGTGCCAACTGCCCTTCATACCCCCCAACCAGTCTCCTTCTAACCCTGATGGCCGGCCTCCAGCAGGGAACAGCCACTCGCCTTGGCCCCTCCCCAACACAGGACAGGAAAACCTCCTGCTCAGGTGTCTGCAGAGTTTTGCTGCCAACCAAATCTGCTTACTCCCACAGGAGCCTGGTGTGACACTGTCCGGATTTAGGGGACCATTGATGACACTATATCATATCAATATTTCACAACTGCAATAATCCATAGAGGCTACACCATGTTTGGTACCAGTAGAAAAGTTAGCATTTGCTGGGAATGATTACAGTTTTTATTTATAGGTGCCATTTCTGTATCTGAGGTTATGAATATATTTGTTATAGTCATGATTCAACTCATTTGATTCTGGGAAACTCCCTAGACTGGATATCTGCCAACATTGTCTCTTTAATGGCCCATTAAGGAAGCCCCCAGGTATAGTGGGCCCAGGAAGAAACCCGCTGAGTCATTAGGACTTGCCCCTGTGGCTCAACTCCATTCTGATTTGCAAAAACTACACATAGCATGGGGAAGGCCAGAGGTAATAGAAGGCAGCAGCCCCACCTCCATTTTGTCTTCAGGCTCCAATCTGCAACCAACACCATCCTCTGGAACTATTCTTCTGCAACTGCACAAAAGACTGAGGCATACCCAGCTGCTGGGTGTCCACCAGAGGAACTGAACAAGCCTGCAAACTTCAAAGTCTTCCAAGGACTTGCTTTCTATGGACTCAAGTATTTGTATGTATGTAATTCACTTTGACCCTGTAACATCTCTCATATTTTATTTCTTTCCTTTCCATGATAAATCTTTAGTTTTAGTTACTAAAGAACTGGTTGGCAGTGAGGTGAGACCCAAACCTATGCGTGAGATCCAAACCTATGTTGTTCTGTGACGTGACTGGCTCTTCAGGGACAGGAGAAACCTTCTTGAGTAAAGAGCTTGGAGATGTGAGCAACTTATCTCTTTACTAAATCCAGTGACTATTTGGGAACCAGTAGGTGAAGTGTACTAAAGGGGGCTGTTTATGCTTTATTCTGTCTCTTGATAACTGGTGTGAGGAATCAGAAGGATGCTGTGTTGCTGATCAGGAGCCTGGTATATGTGCCACCCATCAGGGTTTAGAAAGTTGGGTTCTCATTTTTGTGTATTCAGGTGGTTACGCCAGGAGGCCTGGGTCATACCCAGGTTACATGGCACAGCACAGAGGGAGAAAGGAAGCAATGGGCAAACATGCTGTGAAGAGTCTGACTTGTAAGCTAGGCACACCAAGGTGTGATGCACCCCATCTAGCCTCAAGTCTGGCCCAGGAGGCTGACACCCAGCCCAGAGACCAAATAGCCAGGTTTGCCTCCTGGTGCTGAGGATGGCTATGGGTTCCTGGGTATAAGTCTCCTGCCAGGCACCGAGCCCAGCTGCAAAGTCCCTGCTGAATTTAAGCATGACTCCAGACTGCTGGCCCCCACTGGGGTTGCTCCTATGCGAATCCTCTCTTCCCGCTGCAGCCTCCCATCCACAGGCCGGCCCCTAGAATCTGGGCCCCACGTTGGGACTTTGCCAGCCTCTAGCTATCCCTCACCTGGAACCAGCCAGTGAACAACTCGCCCATCAGGTATGTAAGTGTCTTTCCATCCCCAACTACCAAGCACCATGTCTAGGCGCTGAGCAAGGCATGGATGCTAGGGTGCCGCAGTCTCACTGTGTCAGGGGTCCTTCCAGCAGGGGAGGGGACAGTGGGTTGTGGGTATCCTTGTCTCCTCACAGCCCCAGCCCTCTGTCACTCTCTTGCCCCTTCTCGCTGCTCAGCTTCCTGTCTGGAGAAGTTGGAGGAAAGTGCAGAAGGAAAAGAGCCTCATAGGAGAGGGGAAAGGGCAGGGGAGGTAGCATCCAGCAGGCCAGCGAGCCCAGCTCCAGGGCCAGCACCGTGCCCAACTCCGGCGCTGCCATGAAGAGGCGGCTACCCAAGGCCACGCCCTGCCCTGCCAAGCTGCATTTGGGCAGGGTCCGTGGAGGCCCCCAGCGCCGGGCCTCTGGGCTGAAGGAAATCACCACATTCTCATGGGCATTGCCCCCCACCACATAGAGCGGCTCAGAGCCCCCCAGGAAATAGAGGCCGGGCAGGTCAGCGTCACCTCGCGTCAGTGTTGGTAACAGCTCCTGCCATGTGTCTGCAATGAGAGAGTATGGGTAGGATGGGCATTGCCTTCCCTGGCCTCAGTTTGCCCACCCCTTGCCTCAGCCAGCCCTCCTCACCCCACACCCCACAGGATCTGAACCCCCTACAGGCTCACTGCAGGCCCCATGCCAAGGGCCGGGAAGGTTGCAACTTGATGGCCTCATCTTGTAGCCATGGGACTGTGGAGCTGGCCCTGCAAAAGCCTTTGCCCAGGGCTGGCAAATGGGAGCCTGCTGAGGGACTGTGTGAAGGTTAGGGATCAGACTGGAAATCTGCCACAGAGTCCAGTGGGACGCAGCACGGCAGAGAGTGGGGCTGGCTCAGTGATGCCTGCTGGCTCACAAGACCACCAGGGTACTGACAGCTCAGCCAGCAGCATAGAGGTGTGCCGGAGGAGGTAGCCGGCATCAGGCTGAAATGGAGACGTGTGGCAAAGTTCTGCGTCCCCCGCCCCCACGCAGTGCCCGGCACTCTCCTGGTGCAGCCAGGCATTGGTTGCTGCTCACCTGCCCTCACGTCATAGCGCAGCAGCAGCTTCTCGCCTGTCCGCTGGACGCTGCCCAGGGCGTAGATGCTCCCAGAGTGAGCCGTGCAGAGCGGCAGGTCGTGGGAGAGTGAGACAGCAAAGGTGAAGTCGGTGAGTGGCAGCGAGGAGACGAAGGCCCACGAGTCACTCCAGGGGTCGTAGCGCTCCACCGCTGCATAGAGAGCTGTGCTGCCATCTGGCGCCAGGAGTGTGTCCAGATACCAGCCCCCAATGGCATAAATCCGCTGCTCCATCACCACTGTGCTGAAGTGTCGCCGGCGCTGCAAGGAGAGAACATGGACTGGGGGAGCAGTGAGGGGCCTGGGGAGCAGAGCTATGCCAGCCAAAGGTCAGATATTTACAGGAAGCCTCCCACCCTTGTGTCTGGGTGCAGTGGTCCAAGCCCCAGGCCCATGTCACGCAGCACCCAGCTGAAGGGTGCAGGCAGCACACAGCCTGGAAGATCGCAGGCTAGACCTGGGGATGAAGAGTGGCCCTGGAGGGCTCAGAGCTGATGGCTACTGACAGCAGCGATGGGAAGGGCCAGGGAACTTCAGGAGGCAACAGGCAGGGAGACATATTGAAGTTGGGATGCTCTTATGACAGAGCCTCTCAGGAATCATGCCTGCGTCCCCTCTCCTCCTTGCTGATCAGGACTCTGCCACACTAGTCTGCCTCTGTTTGCCCTGTGTCTCCACACAGCAATGCAGCCAGCTCCAAAATCCAGCAGCCAGAGGGTCCGAAACCTGCTCTGTCCGAACTGTCCTTATGGGAGCACCCCTTCCCCTGGAAGGGTTCCAGGGAGCCCCTCCATGGCCCAAACGCCCAGCGCCCCACTTTCCAGTCACAAGGGCTTTGTGATGCTAATTGAAATAATAATTGTAACAATCATATGAGATATGCCATGTTGGGTACCAATAGAGAGGTTACGAGTCACTAGGAATGGTACTATGGTTTATAAGTAGTTGCAGTATCTGCACAGAAGTTAGGAATACACTTGTTATATCTGTGTTCCAACTTATGTGCTTCTGGAAAACTCCCCAGACAGGACACCTGCAGCCATTGTCTCTTTACCGGCCCACTAAGAGAACCATGGGTACAATGGGGCCAGGGAGAAACCTACTAAGCCACTAGGGCTTGCTCCTGTGACAACTCCAGTTTGATTTTTAAAACTTCCTCATGTAGCATGGGGAAGGCCAGAGGTGACAAAAGGGCAGCAGCACCAACTCCATTTTGTCTTCAGTCTGAGCTTTCAGCCGAAACTAACCTCAGCATCTATTCATCTGTGACTGGACAAAAGACGAAGGCCCACACAAAGGAACTGTATAAGCCTACAAACTCCAAATTCTGCCAAGGACTTGCTTTATGGGATTAGTTTTGACCATATAACATTTCTCCTATTTTAGTTCTTTCCTTTTTATAATAAGTCTTTAGTTTTCGTAATTTAGGTAAGATCTGAGTCTATATTGTTCTGTTTAATGTGACTGACCATCTAGGGTCAGGAGAACTTTTTTGGTAAGGAGCTTGGCGTTTTAAGTAACTTGTCTCTTTACCAGCCCCAGTGGCTATTTGGGAACCAATAGATGAAATGCAGCAAAGGGGGCTCCTTGTATTTTGTTATGCTTCTTAACAACCAGTGTGGGCCATTAGAAGCACGGTTTGTGACTGAGTTGGGAGTCTAACTTCAGTGCCACCCATCAGGGTCTGGAGAGTCTGGTTCTCATTTTTGCAGCTTGCCCTGCTCTTTACATATTCAAGTGGTTCTCCCAGGAGGCCCAAGGTTGCAATGGCCCAGTCGGCAGGATCCACGGAACCAGAACATTTGGGTTTGAATAAGGACCTCATGCTATTCTAAAATTTTAATACACAATATGAGTGTGTTAAAGGGCAGGTAAGGGCTCCCCAAGTGTCTCAGCAGGGTGACTCACAGCGGGAGCTCACAGGCAGGAGGGCTGAGATGGGGGAGAGATGCTCTGAGGATGGATTGGGGAAGTAGCTGTCCTGGTGCGAGGGGCCCTTTTTTTGAGGGAGGATGCACCCCACTGGAGTCCTGCCTGGCTTTGCCCCAAGTAGGCCCAGAGTGCTCTCCCTGTAGGACCCCAGAGAAGAGAGTGAAGCGGGCCACTGAGGCAAGGGAGTGCTGACCTTTAGAAGCAGGCATGGGCTGCCAGCACAGGAGAAGGAAGGAAGGATGGGGCCCTGGCCACCAGATGAGAGTGCTGCTCACGTGGCGTGAGGAAAGGGGAGGATAGGACCCCAGCCAGTAGAGGGGAGTACTGCCCACACAGGGGCAGAGAAGTGGGGATAGGGCCCCGGCCAGCAGAGAGGAGGGGACTGCCCCCATGGGGTGAGGAAGGTGGGGTAGGGCACTGATTGGGGATGCTGCTCATGCTGGCTGAGGGGACAGTAAGAGCAGGGGGCACCAACCTTCAGGAGCGGGGCAGTGGGCTGCCAGGCATCAGCCAGCGGGTTATAGCGGAAGGCTGCCATGCGGAAGGTGAATCCACGGGTCCCACGGCGCTCCCGGTAGCCACCTATGACGAAGAGGTAGTTGAGGAGCTGGGCAGTGCTGAAGCTCCACTTGTCGGCCCTGAAGGGCAGGCTGGTGGCGTGGCGCCAGGTGCCCCCCTGGCCCAGGGGCAAGCAGTACAGGCCGCACAGGGGCTCCATTTCGGGGCCAGCCAGACCCTTCAAGTTCTCCTTGCGAAGCACACACAGCTGCTGGGGCCCACATGTCCGGAGCTGGGCCAGCTCCTCCCGCACCCCTGGGGACAGCCGCTCTGTCACAGGGGCTAGCTCCAGCAGCTGGCTGCTCAGGTACTGGCAGAGCACGGCGCGCATCTCGGGGCAGCCGATGGCCTCGGCAAAGCGCAGGTAGGCCAAGCAGTTGTGGGGGCTCAGGAGGGGGCACAAGACAAGCCAGCACTGCTCGAGGAAGGAGGGCACCAGCAAATAGCTGGCAGCCTGCACTGCGGGCAGCAGCTCCTCCTCAGCCAGCCCGAAGCGCCACAGGAAGACAAACTCCAGGATGGCGTGGAAGGCGCCTGACGGGATGTGCTCCAGGACCAGTCGTCCTTCCGCAGCCTCTTGCATCCGGGAGCGGGCCAGCGCCCGGAAATATGCACTCTCCTCAGCCAGCCGGGCCAGCTCCACCTGTGGGCACAAGAGCCAGTTGCTGATAAGTGGGGCCTGGCACAGCTCAGGGAGGATGGAGTCAGAGCCTGGAGGGCAGTGCTACACAGGGCAGGGGGGCTAGGGAATGGTGGGGGGATGACAAAGGCCTTGGGGGGCAGGGAACACAGAGGCTCCTGTCTCTCATTTCCTGACAATGCCACATTCCCTTGGGACTGCATCTGCCCCACCACCCCACAGCCTGTGCTGCCAACAGCACGTGGAGCCGACAACCCCCCAGCTCGCAGGGCAGCAGCAGGCCAGGGACAAGGGGTGGGGTGAACGAGAGGGGCAACGACTGATAAGAAAACTTCATCCCTGCCCCTTGACAACCTCTGGGCGCAAGCACTCTCTCACAGCTGCTTGAGGGAGGTTCCAGGCTGGCTCCCCTGGTGCCCCAGGGTTGTCCAGCGAGCTGACAGTCATGGGCATGGAGAGCTGTTCCCACCTGGGAGGGGTGGTTCTGGAGTACAAGGGTTTGTGACCCTGGTCTGTTGCTGTACACCAGGGTCCCTACCTGTGCACTGCAATGGCCCAGGCCTGGCTCCTCAGCGCTGCTGGGCAGCTGCCACCTGCCCCCCTGGGGGCATCTCTGAACCAAGGGCTGCTGGCGCACCCACGATGCAAGTCTAGCTTGAGACAGGCCTACCTGGTCCCAGCAAACCTCCTTCCCGGGCCAGGGCAGAACCAGCCCTGGTGCGTTCCCAGGCTCCCCCCTGGCCAGAGGCCTATCAGGCTGCAGAAGGGAAAGGACCAACACTGGGGAGACTCAGCCCCAGCCCAACAGGCCAGGAGCCAACAGGAACCCTCCAGGGGCAAAGGGGACTTGAGCCTGAGGGTGCCTTGACTCACCCTAGGAAGGGACGGAGAGGAGACCCATCAGGTGCTTTAGGCACAGAGCCCCAGGGGGAGACCCAGCCCCCTTTACACTTTTGGGAAGGACCCAGGAGACACATGGCTCATGCTGAACAGACTCTCCCGGAACCAGGGCAGCAGGCTGGGGGCTCAGCTCATGGGCACGCTACTCTCCAGAGGAGCCTGTGGGCCCAGACTGTACCATGCCCAGCAGGATGGCTCCCCGCGAGTGGGACCCCAGGCCCATGAGCCATCAAAGCCCAGGAAATGGGACCAGCCCTGGGTCTGCAGGGTCCAATGGGGATCAGGCCCTGGGCCTCCCCGGCCCAGCCCTCCAAGGAAGGTGGTATTTTAGGCAGCATACCTGGAAGGCACAGGGGGTGGTTTGGACAGTAATGAGAGTTTGGGCCCCCTCTCGGCTCCTGTAGATCTTCTGCTCCGGGGTGCTCACCCAGGGCTCTGGCTGTGACACCAGGCCATCAGGTCCATTCCCAGGCTGCCAGAAGAAGCTCTTGAGGGTGCGAAGGAACCAGAGGAGGCAGCTCAGAGCCCAGCCAGCTACAGCCCTAGAGGGCCAAGTTAAGAGAGGCCAGGCTGCAGCCCAGAAGCCTTTGCCCCACATCTGGCTCCACAGAGCAGTAGGGAGAGCCCTGCGGGGCATGGCCAACTGCAGACCTCGCCCAGGACCATTCACTAGCCACCTCACACCCCGTCCCAAACCCTTCAGCAGCTCCCTCAGGCCTGAGTGAAGTGGCAGCACAGGGCCAGGACTCTAGGCTCAGACAAGAGAGTAGGACTATTTTTAGACTAATTCCAGCCAGCGAGCAGGGAAAGCTGAGCCCGTTTTGGTTGCAGCCCACTGGCAGCAGCTCTCCAAGCTGAGAGCTGGCAGCCAAGCAGAGCAGTGCAGGAAGGGGAGCACCCAGACCACATCCAGTTCCATGAGGATGCCGTGGCCTGCTCAGGGACCCAGAGAGGCCTGACTCACCAGTCCTGTGGGCTTTTCCAAACCAGTGCCAGGGTGAGAAGGGCCCCAACTGCCCCTCCAAGCCAGGCCCTAGAGCCCATCAGAGTCCTGGGAGGGGAGAAGGGAATGGAGCCAAGCCAAGCGGGCTGGGGCCGGGACCGGGACCCCAAAACCTTTGACCTGCCTGTTGACGCAGCCTGGATCAGCAGGGCTGGCTGGGTCGGGTGCCTGGGAGGAGACAGCTGCAGCCCTGCCCAAGCAAGCGGGGGGCTCACCCTCTACCCCAGACAGCGTGTTATTGTGCGGCTCAGAAGTGCCAGTATCACCAGGAGTCCCAGCAGTCCCAGAGGACCCTGCACCAGTGGGGAAACTGCAGCACACTCACCCCCTCCAGTGCTCTCAGCCCCAGCGTGTCCTGCTTCACACCCCCAGCCCTGAGCGTGTCACACAACCCAAGGAAAGCAATGGGTTGGAGGCAGGCCTCCTCCCCTCCTCCACACGCCCGCAGCATTTCACACCCTGGTCAGGGCTCAATTGCACTGTGCGCATCACAGGAATGCGAATAACCGAGGGCCTCCTGGCAGCCACCTCCCTGCCCTGCCAATGCCAGTGCCCCAATGGCAGGCCTGACTCCCCTCATCCCACCCCCACACTGAGCACAAGCAGACCACGGCTTCCGCCCTCCCTGCACTGGGGTGCCAGGCCACACAGGGAGATACATGGGGCACATGCTGTGCCCCAGGGCAAGCAGGGAAGCTAGAGAGAAACACGCAGATGGAGCACACAGGTGGCATGAAATCCAGCAGACATTTATTGGTCTGAATGCAGAGTTCACAGCCCCTTGCTAAGCACTGCTGGGGCCCTGCCTGCGGGCCCCCTCCCCTTAGAATGGGCGGCGGCAGCAGCAACCCACATGGGGCCTGGCAAACGAAGCTAGAGCAGAGCCAGGCGACCAGGCAGGAGGCTGTGGGTAGGCCATGCTCTCAGCAGGGGTGAGGCTCACTCACAGTGCAAGGGACACATTGCCACTCGTCTCCATTGAGCCAGCAAGAGCTGAGGGAGCCAGGCCAGCACTGCCCATGGGGGCAGTCCCAGGCCCCTGCCAGCTCTGGGCCACCTATGAAGGGCTGTGCCAGGGCAGGGACAGAGCATCTCCTTCTGCTCACTGAGCTGAGGATCCTGGGTTCCCAGGCCAGCCAGAACCCCAGACCCCAGTGCCGGCGGGACAGGTCAGGGGGCAGCAGACATGCAGGAACAGGAGCAGTGGGGCAGGGGTGGAGCTGTTGGCTCTCAGGGCTAGGGCCCAAAGCAGAGAACCCCCACTCGCCCCATGCACTGGCAGAGGCCAAGAGGAGCCAAGCCACCACTACCCCAACTCAGCCCGAGACAGGGAGGGGGGACGGAGGCACAGCCCACCCACTCAGCAGGGTGGTAGTAGCCCCCATGGCCATGCAGACCTGTATGATGGTGAGAGGACGGGGACTCAGGGTGGGAGAGAAGGAGCCCCCCAGCCTGCCCTGGAGAGTGTGGGATCCCCCACACACATCAGGGGAAGACAGCTCAGGCCTTTCCTCTCCAGACCAGTACATTAACCGTTTCCCTGCCTAGACAGCCCTACCCTCATCCCCAAAATGGCCCCTCTGCACCCACCCCAGCTCACTCCCTGCCCAGGGCTGGGCTGTGGGCATTGGTCCCTTGGGGCTCCGTGGCTCTGTAGGGCGAGCTGGTCTCTTGGCTGGGCAGGACTCTTCAGTTGCTCTGGCCAGTTCCCCTGTGGCTGTGGCCTCTGGTGTAGGCAGGTGAGCGCAGGACAGGTGGAGCCAGACTGGCCTGGTCACGGGCACTGCGCCTTCTGCTGGAAGTAGGCCTCAAAGCGGGACTGTGCGTAGTCCTGGGACAGGAAGAGAGTGTCAGGCTGGCGTAGGACCAGAACTCAGGATTCTCATAGAGCCCCAAAGCCACAAGGAGCCCAGTGACCCCACAGCACCCCTCAAACGATGGAGGAAGGGAGCCCAGTTACCCCAGAACCCACAGGGCCAGAGCAGGAACACAAGAATCCTGCGCTGAGGGACAAGCATGGGGAGGCAGTGGGCACACATAGTGCTGCTCAGCAGGACAGGTGCCTCCTGTCCCCTCCAAAGGAAGAGTTCAGAAAGATGTCCTGGAGACGCTGAATCCAGATTGCCAAATCAGGCTCCTCTGCCACAGTTGGACACCCCAAATCTCAGCCCACCTTCAGAAAGGAGCAACAGGGAGCATGGCCCAGTGCCCCAGGATTGCAGGAACCCAGGAATAGGGTCACAAAGCCCCATGCTCACCAGGTACCCAAACTCAATGGTGGAGATCTTCGCCTGTAGGATAGACCACAGGCCCCAGAAGAAGTGAGAGGCCAAAGCGAATCTGAAGGGAGAGAGCAACCATCAGGGGAAATGCTGGGATCCCACCAGCACTGAAGAGACACTCCTTCCCACACCGCCATGCCCCAGACTCCCTGCCCTGACCAGTCACTCCAGATCTACACAGTAAAGCTCCCTCCCCTCCCAGGGCCCATCAGGAACACCTACACAATGGAGCAAGGCCTGGGAAAAAGAGCTGGCACCAGATGCCTGTCTGAATCAGAGGGCTCTTAAAAGAGAAAATCAGTCCCAATGGAGATCAGCAGGGTGGGCAGCTCCCCGTGCCACCAACCCTCTACCCGTCCAGGGAAACCTGGGTTGGAAGCCTCCCCATTCGGGAGCCCAGGCTCAGCATCTCCCCAGGCATGCCTCGGCCATTCACTCACCGGCTGATCTCAACGAGCATCTCTTCCTCAATGCGGGCCTGCTCTTCATGCGAGGTGTCCCCACGGCGCCCCGAGTCCTCCCACAAGTAGTGACGGATGAAGTGCAACTGCAGGCAAGCGGAAGAGTCTCTGCCTCAGGCCCTCAGCACAGTGTGGGGAGTTGAGGAAACTTCCCAGAGAGGGCTGTGGCGGGGGGGGGGGGGGGGGGCCCCCCAGACCTCCACTGATGCAGGGGACTCAGAAGTGGCCCAACTTCCCACAAAAATCTCAATAGCTACAGCCGCACCAACCAGAGCACAAGCACCTAACCCCGCAGCCTGACCAGGGTGGCACCCCTGCCTCCCTGACCTCCGCCCACCCCACAAGCTTCTCCAGCAGGCCCCATGTTACCTGCTGCTGGCGTGTGGGGTAGTTTTCAAGGGAGGCCCGGTAGAAGGGCCACGTGGTGTGTGTGTAGTCATACACCCACTCGCAGAAGTGATTGCCAATGTCAAAGCCCCTGCAGGGAGAAGGAGGGTGAAGAGCCCCCACCTGCACAGGCCTCCAACCTCCCCATAGCCCTGACCCTGACCCTCTCCAGTCAGTCAGCCACCCTCTGAGCAGCCCACATGTCGCACAACACAGGGTGGACAGCTGCCATGTTACACCAGCCAGATCAGCACCATCCCCGCCCAGCCCCTCATTAGCCACACCCACCCCAGCTGTCCTGCCCCTTTAACTGCAGCCCCCCATTCACTCCAGCCCCCCAGCTGTCCTAACGCTTTAACTCCAGCCCCTCATTCGCTCCAACCCCCAGCTGCCCTACCCCTTCTTAGCTCCACCCTCTCACCCACCTGTAGTTGTAGCTGCTGTACTCAAAGTCAATCAGCATTAGCTTGTCTGTGGGCAGAGACTCACGCCCAGCCAGCAGCAAGATGTTCCCTGGGGAGGGGCAGGACAGGTGAGAGCGGCCGCCTTGGGGAGCGGGGTGGAGGCTTCAGGCCCTGCAGGAGGCCGGGGAAGTGAAGCGACCTGGGCAGGTGGAGGAATCGGAGCTGGGGGAGCCACAGCCAATCTCCAGGCCAGGCTCAGGCTGCTCCCCAGGACAAGCTGCACTCAGGTGAGTGAGCCTCCTGCGGCTGACACCAGAAAAGTGTCGTGGTGACTCAGGGCCCAGCGGACCCAGGGCTAGGCTATTCCACTGGCAGTGCCAACACTGGGACACCTCACCCCCTCTCACTCACCTTCCTGGACGTCGTTGTGACAGAAGACCACAGGGCAGGGCGTGGACTCCAACAACTCCCTGGAATTCAGGGGAGAGTTGTCAGCAGAGACCAGCCTTCGCCGCAGTCCATCTCATCTCTCCCACACCCCCAGACCTCCTCCAGACCCTGCAGCAGGGTCACTGCAAGAGGGAACTTGAGAACTGGCCCTTACGCTGCAAGCTTCCAGCCTGGTGCATATCGGCTGTGGTGGATGGAGACCCACCTACCTCTGACCAGGGGAATCGCAGCCAAGTTACATGCAGAGGGAGGTGCAGCAGCGATGGGGGAACCACAGCAGGATGATGATTGGGCGTGGGCCCATGGGCATACTGGGGGTGCAAGGGCAGCAGCAAGAGATGCCCAGAGGGGCTGGGGGAACCCAGCCAGCCAGCCCGAGTAGCAGCTTGCCACCACACTCCACCCCCTCCCCACCCCGTGACTATAGCAGCCCCTCAGGCCAGGGCTCACCTGAGCCTCTTCATTTCCTTTTGCAGGTCATAGGCTCTGAGCTGGTTGAACTTCTTCAACTGAGCCTCCTCACTGAAGGTGAGCTCGGCAATTTGCTTCAGATACCTAGGGCAGAAGGTCCCGTCACACTGCTGAGAAGACACCACCCCACCCCTGGGAGCAGTGAGTGGGGAGACCATCCCCTCGTTCCTCCCACTCTGGGAACCTCCCCCATCCTCTCCCTCAGGAACAGTGAGATGGGGAGACCGCCCCTCGTTGCCCCCCACAGGACCAGTGAGATGGGGAGACTGTCCCCTCGTTCCCCCTGCGCCAGGAGCCTCCCCCAGTTCCCTGCCCTGGGAGCACTGGAAATAGGAAACAGCCTCCGTTCAGTCCCTCACATGGACACGGCCCATTGTTCCGCCTCACAGCCCTGTGGCCGGGAGGGCGTCTGCCACTCCTGCCTTCGGCCAGAGACAGGTTCCAGCACTGCCCAAGTGCCGCTGTTGCAAGTGACAGGGGGCTGCCTCCTGCCCAACCTCAGTGTGGACCCCCATCCCACATAGAAGAGGCCCTGCCTGCAGGGATGCATCTCAGGCTAGAGCGGGGCTGTGACCAACCAGCCTGCCCACCTGTGGGACAGAGCCCAGAGGACTCCCAGCCTCACCCCTAAAGCAGGGCTGAAATCCAGCCCCAGCATTACCGTTCCATGGTCCCAAAGAGCCACTTGGGCTCCTTGTTGAAGGGCATCACCATGCCGTGGAAGCGCGACATCTTCATGGCTATCTCCCTGGAGATGTCAGGGTCCTGCAGATCCTCCGTCCGGAGCCGCCGGCTCTGAGGAGGTGCAGCAGATGTGAGACAGCAGGAAGAGGAAGGGGAGCAGTAGCTGGTGGCTGACAGGCCGTTCTCTCCCCCCGGCAATGAGGTGGAGGCTCCAGGGAGCCCAGGGCTCACTTAGGCCGGTACGGAGCGTGACCAGAGACCTGCCACCACCCCACAGAGCCCCAGGACTGAGCTCAGGACAGGCACAGAGCTGGGCGCCCACCCAGCTACCCGCCACGTGCAACTGCCCAGCTGGAATCGCTGCAGAAAAACCCCATCGGCCTCAAGAGCCCTTGACTCCGGGCAGAAAAGCCTGCGAGAGACGGGCGGGCAGGAGGGAGGAAGCCCAGGACAGCCAGGCCGTACCGGAATGTACTGCTCCAGGCGCCCCTCGGGAAAGACCCCGTAGAGCCGCGGCCCCAGCGCCCGCTCCGCCAGGATGGCGAACATCACGCTCTCCAGAACCAGCGAGTCCACGCCCTGCAGACAGAGGAGACCAGCGAGATCCCCCAGCCCCACACAGTGGGGGAGAGGGAAGTGACCCTGACAGCCCCCGGCTCTGCACCGTCCCAGGGAGGGAAGGCAGGGGGAGTGCGACGGGAGAGGGAAGGGGGGGACCAGGCTGGGACCCGCAGGTCCCCCAACCCTGAACAGTCACGGGGGGGCTGCGACCCCGAGACCCCACAGGGCGCCTGGCGGGGCGGGGACGGCCAGGGGAGGGCCGGGGCTGCGGGGCTGGAGCGGGGCCCGGCCGGGGGGACGGGCTGGAAGCGGGTTGGCGAGTCTGTTAGAAGCCGGGCCCGGGCCCCGGCCCCGGTCCCGCCTGACCTGCAGGATGGCGCCGTAGAGGCGGAGCAGCACCTGCCGGGGCTCGTCGCCCACGCTGAGGACCCGCTCGGGGAGGCTGCACCGGTACAGCAGGTTGCTGAGGCCGCCGCTGCAGGGAGAGCGGAGCCGGTCACCGACCCGGTACGTGCCGCCCCCCCCGCCGGAACCGGAACCGCTGCCCCCCGCCGGAACCGGAACCGGAACCGCTGCCCCGCCCCCCGCCGGAACCGGCCCCGCCCCCGGCCCGCGCCGTACCTGACCGGGCTGATGCCGAACTCGTCGGGCCCGATGAGCTTCCAGGAGCCGGCCAGGAACTCGCGGCACCAGGCGAAGGCCCGCAGGCGGGTGGGGCCGGGGACCGGGGGCCGCGCACCGGGCGCCGCCGCCGCCGCCGCCGCCGCCATCGCCCCATTCATCCCTCGCCCCTGCAGCCGCTGCCGATTGGCCAGCAGGGCGGCGGCGACGCGCGCCGAAGGCGGAAGGGGCGGGCGGAAGGAGCCAATCGCGGCGCGGGGTCGGCCAGCCGCAGCCAATCCGGGCCCGGCCCTTCGCCCTCGGACCCCGCCTCCCCGCGCGCGTCGCCCGGCGGCTTGACGCGAGGGGCGGAGACAGGCGTGTGACGAAGCGGCCGCGCGCTGCAGGGCGGGCTGTGATTGGCGGGTGTCGTTGTCTCTCTCCCGGGTCGTGCGGCGGGCGGCCCTAGGCCCCGCCCCCAGCCGCTCCGCCCCGCCCACCGCCCCGCCCCAGGGGTTGAGCCACGTGCCCTGTACCGGCCGGGGGGCGGGATCGGGCCCTGACACGGTGCCCGGGTGGGGCTGGGGGCCCTGCCCCCCCCGCTCCTCGCGCTCATCCTCAGACCCCGCCCCCGGCCCCGGGAGGCGGGAGCAGGAAAGAGGGAAACTGAGGCACCGCTCGCGCCCTCCTGAGGCGGCCGCCGGCCTGTCGCCCCGTCCCCTCCCAGCATCAGCAGGGGCCCGTGGGTGGATCACGGTAAATTCGGACCCAAGCCCGTAGCCCTGAGCGGCCCGTAAAAGTCGCAGCCGGAGAGCCCAGGTTTCGCGCGGCCGAGGGCACGACGGACGGTCCCACCGTCAGGTGAGCCGGGCTCTTGCACCGAGGGCAGCGATGCCACCGGTGCGTCTGGCGAGAGGGGACGCCTGCCCTTGCCGTAAATCCCAGCTTGGCGCCTTTCTTTCCGTACAGGTCTGTGGTCGCGCCGAGTTCTCGGATCGTCAGTGTTGTCCAGTTTACCTCTTGCACGCCGGGCGCGCCTCGGCTTCACATCGCTCAGCTAACGGAGGCCTCGGTAAAGATTGAAGCCAAAGGTAACCCGAAGCATTAACCAGAGGAACACCTCGACTTCAGACCTCCAGGCTTACACCGCCCCGCCGGCCCACGGGCTGACTGAGTCCCACTGAGATCTGAGGTAGGCGTCATCCTCAGAGAACACACACTCACACGCACGTGCACACACAGCCAAACTGCCGACCGTGCTGGATGCAGAGCGCCAGTGAGGATGTCTCCCGTGCAGAATACCACACTGACCACCTGGACTCACCCAACCCACTGCCAGCCCAGCCCAGCCCAGGGCCACCTCTCCACTCCCCTGGCACCCCACCAGGCTGCTGGCCTGGACCGGCACCTGACCAGCTTCCCTGGCGCTGGTTCCACTCCTCCTAGCATCTGGCTCCCTAGGCCTGTTCCCCTGCTGCCTCTCTGGCTTGGCCTGGCATGCTTCTCTGGCACCTCGCTGGCTCCCTGCTCTCTCCTGGCCTGGCCCAAAATGCTGCTGGGTTCTTGGGTCCACTCATCCACTGCAAGCCTGGGGCCCCACGCACCCATTGCCACTCCAAGCTCCCCTTTCCCTCCCTCTTTCCCAATGGGGCCTGGCCCGAGAGAACTACTTCCCTGCATTGCGCTGGTTCTGCCGCCATCAACGTGCTGCCCTGTGCCATGGAGGGAGGGTTTTAAATTTCTCTCCTCTTCTCCTGCCCTGAGCCATTTGCCTCAGCTGCCTGCTGCAAGGTGAGAGATTTAAGAAGGCCAGCCCCTGCTGGCTCCAGCTGTGTGCAGTTCAGGGCAGGCAGCCTATCTGAAGTGCTGGGTAACCTGGGTTAAGGTCCCAAAGGTGAAGCTATTTCCCCTTCCTGTGGCTCAGGTCCCTGGGCAGACGCAGGAGGGATGGGGGAGACGGGCGGACTGGTAGCTGGGGGCTTTCCAGGATGTCAGCTTTGATGTCCTCTGGAGGAACGACTGGGGTACTTTAAGACTAAGTTCAGTCCCAGTTTCCGTGCCAGCCCAGGGTTTGAACCACGCCAACCAGGAGGCTGAGGCTATGTCTACACTAGGAAATTGTTCCGCAGTAAGTCTTTGCGGTATAGTAAATGCAGTTAGGTTGTTGCATAATTGTACATCCACACTGCTGTCCTTATAACAGAATATATGTCCACACTGTTCTTTGCATTTTCACCAGGAAGAGTATTGAATTGTGGGAAACTATCCCACTGTACCACTTGTCACCTTCCAGCCCTCGGACCCCTGGGTAGAAGGAGAGGAGCACTGAGCACTGTGGGTAACTTTACAAGTTCCCCTGGGACTTGTAGTTTCTTTGCATCATTCACTATAGCTGCTAGCAATCTGTGCCCTTTGATTTCTCTTGCTGCCGCATAACTGCGCCTGCACAGCTGACTGTTCCCCGATGCTGATCAGGTCTAGCACCTCAGCTGTTCTCAGGCGGGCGCATGTTTACCACATTCAGCTGGCATTGTTCCCTGCAAACACACTGGCTCTGTAAGCACAAGGAAGAGGAAGTGATTACAAAGGGAAAATTTAAAATTTCTCAGGTTTCCCAGGAGGGAAGGGGTAGTCACATTGGAGCAGTGGAATTGAAGCGGAACACCACAGTGGTCACAATTGAAATTGTGGGACATTTCTAGAGGCTTGTAAACTCACACTAAATTTTTTGCTCTGTGTACACAGTCATTACTGCCTGAGAACTGTTCTGGAGTAGCTGTACGCCTCTTGCTTGTGGTTTTATTACTCTGTAATAATAGGATATTTAGAATGCAACAAGAGGGAGTCGGATATAGATGGTGGGTGATAAGATGGCTTATTGAACTATAACTCTCAAGTGCAGAAGTCAGTGAAAATGCAAACAGCTTGACTGGCAACAGCTTGACTGGCTGAAGGAAGGGATTTCCCCTCTGGCCTATGCAAGCAGGATCTGAATGAGCTCTCCCCTGACATCTAGCTGTACAATGGGGCAAAAGGCTTCAGGAGCAGCCCATGTTTGCATAGAGAGGTCTTTCTGCACTTCGGCTGGGGTTGGCTTACAGATCACTCTACAAGAAGTATGCTCCCCTGGCAGACATCCTGAGAGTGAAGGGCTAAGAGGTGCTGATCTTCAGAGTGCTGGGTACTTGGGACCCCTACAACAAAAGTGTGCAACTGGCCTGAGGAGATGGTCGGTTCTACACCCAGCTGGTGCAGCATCTCATGGTGTCCAACATTATCAGGGACTGAGAAACATTTACACCAAACACCTCCCTGGCACAGACAGTGCCACGACGAGTAACCAGACCTCGACCGTGCCTTGGCATCAGGAAGTTTCAAGACCTTCCTACCCAATGACAGGAACTATAGACTAAATGACTGTCTACACTCCATTATTTACAGTGGATACTGTAGGAGAAAGTAAAAGGTTAAAATAGAAACAGTGAGTAGAAATGCCTAGGTGTTGGCTCAAGCCCTATCAAAGTAATCCAGCAGTGGGCCTGAACTGAAGGTACGAACATAAAACACATTGTGAAGTTCACCTTCACTGGAATTGGCAAGAAACAAGCTAGAATTATAATTATAAATATGAAAATGGAAAAGTACTTGAAAGCTGGAAGATGTTGAGTTCATCTTAATGCCAACAAATAGTGTCAAAGAGGTAGAAAGGTATATAAGTAGCCTATGCAAAAGTATGGTTCCAGTCAAACCATGACACCTTGAATGATAGAGATAGGTAAAGTGTCAGTCAAACCTGGAACCTTGATGGATGGAAATGTCAAGTGCTGCATGGACCTATCAGATTAATGGGTAGCATCAAGAAAGTGGTATGTGGGTCAATCAAAGTAAATTTGGATCCCAAAGCAGGCAGAGTCACTAGGTCCGAGTAGGGTATAAGAATAGGAGCCCTGGAGCCCAAATGTCGTGCAGCCGAGAGGGTGACAGCCAGTCCTGCTGTCAGCTGAGCTGTTCCATTGCATTGAGAGCGCCAATGCTGCCAACAAATCTGTTGATATGGATTGTTTGCCGTAGTGCTACATTGCAATAAAGCCTTGCCTGGCACCTTCATTTCTACAAAGATCTGTGGTTGTGTTGATTTCCTCGATCATGAGGGTTGCCTCAGTTTACCTCTTGCACGCAGGGTATGCCTAGGATCCAAATCACTGAACTAACTGAGTCCTCACTAGAGATTTGAGCCAAAGGCAGCCCAAAGCATTAACCAAAGGAACGCCCAGGCTTAGGATCACCAGGCTAACTCTGCTTAAAGTCCAAGCCAGGCTCCAGATCACTGGGCTAATGGAGTGCCCACTAGAGAGCTGAGCCAGGGGTAATCCTCAGGGAGCACATCTTCAGAGATACATGCACGCATTCACACACGCAGCCAAACTGATATCAGCGCCGGACACCAAACAACAGTGATAGGAATACATCTTGCCCAATATGCCTGAGCGCACTCTGCCCGGCCTACCACAGATACCACTGACTGAACGAGGGCCAACCCACTATGGTTACTCATTAACCACCTTTCAGATAACTTCTGGAGTAAGCAATGTTCCCAAATTACTGAACACGTGTTCGAAACCACTGAACTCTCAACCCCCAACCCAGGGCTTAGGACCCCCCTGACGGCTGACACAAGGAAGCAGATGGGGTCGCTGCTCTGTGCCCCCCTCATTTGCTAGCAGGTGGGGGTGCAGAGACAGCAGCAGGACCCAGCCCAGTTTCAAGTCCAAAGGTTTTGGGGTGGCCGGGGTGCAGGGCCACATAAAAACTACCCATGAGTCCCCTGTGAGTGCCATCATCCAGACTGACCCACGGGAGGATGTGACGCTGCTTTCAGCTGCGTCTTGGAAACTGCCAGTTTAACTGCTTGGCAATTGTGTTGTAAGACTCTTGGCCACACCTGGCAGGACAGCAAGCAGGAGGATGGGAAAGAGGCCATGACATCTATTGGTAATATTTGTGGCCTCAAACTTACCCAGTCCCTGATCTAGGAGACCCAGCTCAGCTCAGCCTCAAAGGTGGAAGTGATGTGAAAAAGTTGAAACATTGCATAATATTTTTGTAGCCCTATGTGTGCCTCACTTTCCCCTGTATTTTGTAGGAGCAATGGGTGAGAAGGAGCTCCTTGCTCCCACGACAAGCAAAGAGACCTAGGTGTGAATGATGCCTAGCTGTCTGGCCGTGAATGGGCCCTTAAGAAGATCAGACCCTGCATCAGTGCAAGATCCGAGACGATGGTGATGAATCCAGTCACCAGGGCACTGAGAGGTAGCAACCAATGCTCAGAGGAAGGAGGGTGAGCTCCCTTCCCTAACTGGGATCTAAGGATTGGCAAGGGGTGAGCTGGGGATAAGAGGCGGCTCCTGGAAGGAGTCTGGGTTCTCACCTGGTGTCTGACCAAGCCAGTCAGAGGGAGAGAGACAGACACACCTTGAAGAAAGTGGTCACTGCAGCTTTGCTGGCCTCTGAGCTAACCAGCGCGGTTGATGATTTAACCTCCAGTTCTCTGGGCTACCCAAAGGGCGCCTGTGCTGTGTGCTGGTTAACAGACAAACCTAACAGCCCTGCGTGGGCATCTCTCGCTGCAAAGACCTGGTGAGGTGCATTAATCCCTGCTCTGGTCAAGCCTCCCTCAGGGTCTGGATTTGCTGAAGGTGTGAAGCAGGGGTTCTGGAGCTGCAGAGATTTGGTCTAAGGATGGAGGTGGTGAGGCCGCATGGCTCACCCTGGAAAAAGAGGGACTTCTGGGGCTGAGGGTCTGGTCCACTGAAGAGTCCCTCCTAGAGGAGGGGTAAGCAATCCCTGGCATGTGTGTCAACAGTGGCACATGAGCCCATTCAGAGTGGCATAGGGCATACCCTGCAATGCCACAGAAATTGTCAGTCCTGCCACTGAAAGCCACTCCGGAGAGCTTCTTTTGGGGGCAGCTGGGGTGCAGAAGGTCCTTGGTATGCCTGTGCTTCAGGCATCCTGCGAAAAGAAGTTGCCTGGAGCAGCTTCTCTCCAGGGTGTGCTGTCAACAAAGGGAGCCATGCTGGGTAGCTTCTTCTGCAGCGTGCCTGCCTCCCACCCCAAGAGGAGCCACTCCAGGCAGCTTCTTTCCATGAGTGGCTCCTTTCAGCAGCATGCCTGGGAAGCAACCCCAGACTCCAGCCATGGCTGCCACTAAATTTTCAGGTGGCTGTTTCTTTTTTTCGATGGAAGGAGCCACCGGCACTGGCTGATCGTTGGGGAGGAGAGGCTGGCACGGGTCAGCAAAGGTTGCTGACTGCTGCCTTAGCAGGTGTCTACAGGGTCAGCTGCTCCCACCACCTTGGGTTTACCCGTCCTACTTCTGGGAGCTCCACTGGTTCCCCTTCCCAGTCCCAGCTGGGGCAGGTCCCCTTCAGTCTCTTGCCATACCTGGACCTACTGTCCACAAAGTCCTCTGCCAGGGCCCAGTGCTTGGTCTGACAGGCCACTAGCCATGTTTTTAGCTTATGGGGCACATCTCAGAGCTGTGGAAAACCCACCAAGCTTTAATCCCACAAGGTAGGGACAGCCTCCCATTTTCCCCAGTCCCCTGAAGCACATGCAAAACTTTTTCCTCTAAGCCTCATGGGTCAATTTAAACTTAAACCCTGCAACCTTTTTGAACAGTTCATAGACCCCAGTGTGACCCAGGCCTCCTGGGATAACGTTCTGAATGTGCCAAAATCAGGGCAAGCTGCAAAACCAGGGGCCAAACCCCCAAACCACTGATGGGAGGTACTTAAATGTGTCTCCCAGTCAGTAACAAAACATACTTCTGATTGCCCACTCTGGTCATCACCAAGCATAAGAAAATAGAAACAGCCTCCTTTATTTCACATCAGCTCCTCTGGTCCCCGTCTAGCCACTGGGTCTCTTAAAGAAATAGGTTCTCCTGACCCCAAAGGGTCAGCCACATCACCCAGAACAATATAGGTTTGGATCTTACCCAAATACCACGCTGCCGGCCAATTCTTTAGTAACTACAACTAAAGGTTTAATATAAAAAAACAAAATATGAAAGATGTTAAAGGGTCAGAGTGAATCAAATACATACAAATGATTTAGAGTCCCTAGAAAGCAAATCCTTGAAGATCCTGTAGTTTGCAGATTAGTCCCGCTCCTCCGGTGTGCCCCCAGCAGCAGCAGCTGGGTGGGTGGGTCTCAGTCCTTTGTTCAGTCCCAGGAGAATAGTTCCAGAGGTCAGTGTTGGTTGCAGACAGACTGAAGACAAAATGGAGATGGGTCCCCTGCCTTTTATCTCAGAGTCTTGCCAGATCAAAATGGAGTTGGGCCACATGGTCAGTCTGGTTAACTGGTCAGACAGGTTTCTTCTTAGGCCCTTTCCAGCTGGGACCCCTCCCGGTGGGCCATTAATATGACAATAGCTTGCAGATGCCCAGCCTGGGATTGCCTCAGCTCAAACAGCATGGAACACACATAAAACAAATAAGATTCCTAATTTCTATTACAAATATGATACCTGCATATAAATCACATACTCATTCCTAGCAGATTAAAGTCTGTCTATTGATACCAGACATGGCATATCACATATGGATTGTTGTAAATATGAAATATTAATATGAAAAATAATCATAAACAGTTCCCTAGACCCAGACATCATCATATCTAGCATCAACTCTGTCCAGCTGGCCATGCACCTCTGCAGCTCTAGGACTGAGTAAAGGGTGAGCCGGTGGAGCTGGTTCACAGGGTCAGCGTGGCTCTAACTGCAAGCCTTTGCCAAGGCAGAGAGGTCGGCAGCAGTATCCACCACCCATAAACCGTGCAACAATTTAGAATCAAGACTTCCTACAGAATCAGCTTCCAGTGGTCTCCTCGCACACGCCTGTCTTGGTCTCCTTCCCCCCTGATTTTCCATCTCCACTTCATGCTGTCACTCTTTTCCTGGTCTTCCTCATGTTTTCATGGCTCCTCATGGTCCACTCTCTCCCTTTCACGGACCGCATGGCTCTGTCATGCTAGCTGAGATCCTGCTCCTTCAGTTCCAACTCCCACAGCTTCAGATCTATCAGTGGGGAAGCAGGCCATGAGCACAGCCTCTTGTGTGGGGAGCTGACAGGGCTGTGGGCACAGCTTGGCGAGTGGTGTCACAGTAGCACATCTGTGCACCTCTAAGTTATGCTCTGTGTAACTTTCCTGTTCACCTTTGCCGTATAATTGTGTGGTTTGATGTTAGTTATGCCATAGGAGGTCCCCTTCTGAATGTTCTGTCATATTGTTATGGTGTCATTGTGATGAAGTAAGAAAACCTCTTGGGTTACTGTGGTTCTTCTTTTCTGTTCCTGTTCTTTGGTGATGGTATTCTGGTGATGGGACACAGGGGTGTGATAACTATAGGTACCACTAGGGGGGAAGAGGCTTTAGTGCGACCGTACCTGGACCCCCTGGGGGTGACAGGTTGTGGCCGGTTTAGACCAGGGGCAGGGGAGCTGGATAGAGAGGAGGACAAAGAGGAGAGAGAGGAGGAAGGAAGATGGAGGTCGGAGGGGCAGGACCTCCGGGGCTTGTCCTGGGGGTTTACTATCTGCCCTCCTAGGTGATCTGAGAGCCAACTGTCCTAGCTGCTGTGCAAAGTGGATTGCTAATAAACCCTCTGACTGCTACACTGGCTGAGTGTCACTGCTGATTGGGATGGCTGGGACCCTCGTAGGGGGAGGAACCCCCCCCCCCAAGGGAGACCAGACAGAGCAAGGATCGGACTCTCTGGGCCTGGATTTGGGAAGCTGGCTACAGGTAGCGTGGAGACCCTGGTGAATGGGAGAAAGCTCCACCGTAGCAGAGTCCCTGGTGGGCTGTGAGCAGAGGGGATCCAAGAGGCTTTTCTGGGTTCTCCGTGACAGTCATGTTCCCTGCAGTATCATGTATGCGACAAGGGTGAAGTGGGTTACATGGCTCATTGGGAAGGAAGACAAGCAGAGTTGTGTTCCAGCAGCAGATGAACAGCAAGAGCTATGGGCAGAGGCTAGAGAGGTGCATAACAAAAGGATCAGTTCTCCCCAGGAAGGAAGGATGAGGTGGAGACTAAAAACAAAAGGAGACCGTTTGAACTGGGGATGAAAGTGGCTGGCTGGGGCGTAAGAAACACCATCTTAGAAGCAACTCCAAGAAACTGAACCTGCCTGCATGGCCTGGAGAGCCCAGACTGACTGAACTCCATCTGGACAATCACTCTTGTGGGTAAGAAAATGAGAACAGTCTAAAGAGTAACTTTGGAATAGTGTTGGTAGAACAGTATATGGTTTTAATACCTTTTCTTTCCTTGTGGTCACTTCTGAATCTTTTCTAAATTGATTGTGCATTGATTTGCTATGCATGCACTTAAAGTCATACTCTGATCAATAAACTTTCATTTGTTTTATCTAAAGCTGTGGGACTTCAGAGGATGTGAGTAGGGGACCCTGGGCACATTCCATTTCAGTGTTAAATGGATGGATGTGAGTGTACAGTGACTGGAGAACGATCTTAGTCCCTGTAAGATCAAAGTTCCCACTGTGGTATCTGGGGCTAGGGGTGCTTGCTTGGGGACTACCCCATAGCTGTCTAGTGGGCACGCCCCACTGCCTGGGACTGATTACATGCAGGAGGCAGGTGTGGACTGACCCAGGAGTGAGTGGTCACCTGGCAAAGCAGAGTAAGTCGGGATCCAGGGATGGAGATTGGGGGGTTACAGCCGCACAGCGGCCCGGATTCAGGGAGCAGCCTGTTGAGTGGGGAACTGGGCCATGAGCACAGCCTATTGAGTAGAGACCTGGTCTGTCATGCTGGGAACTTTGCTGTGAGAACAACCTGCTCCTGCCGTAGGTACTGCCTTTGTCATCCTCAAGCTGTCTTGGGAGTGTGCCTGGGTCTGGACCTGCGTTCTTGGTCCAATCATCGTTCTCCAGCTGTGTAATCAGCTGCTCCTTGTTTGACTTTCCAATGCTTGCCTCTCCGTCTGGACAGATCTGTGACAGTGATGCTCTATTTCCTTGCTATTCCCTCTGACTAACACAGCTTTACTGCTACAAGTCACTTATTCGAAACACTCCTGGTGCATGCAGTATCCCACTGCTCCCACCAGCTGCCAGGGAGCCACAGGATCTGGGCCATACACCAACTTCTAAATGGCTCCTAGATGTATACGTTCCCAGGCCAGAAGAGGCTGTTGTGGCGATCTACTCTGGCCTCCTTTGTGACACAAGCCAGAAAATTGCCCTAAGGACTCCTAGAGCAGAGCTTTTAGAGAGCATCCACCTGTCATTTACAAATGGTCAGTGATGGGAGATCTGTCCCAACCCTGGGGAAAGTGTGCCCATTGTCAGTAACTCCCGCTGTTAAACACTGACAAGTTCCAAAGGGGCAGCCGTCTTAGTCTAGTTCAGTAAAACAAACAAGGAGTCCTGTGGCACTACAAGACTAACAAATTTGTTTATCGCATGAGTTTTCGTGGGAGAAAATTCCACTTGGTCAGATGCTTTGAAGATGCGAGAACTTATAGAATGGGAGAAAAATAAATGCAGGGAAGTGTAAGTCATGGGAATGGGTCACACTGTAACAGCAAATCAAAGCAGTTGTTAACATTCAAACACTGGGAAACAACACAAAGAGCAAGATGAGGTCAAATCACCAGTTGTAATGAGAAAAAAAATCCAAAGTCCTTATTTACGTGTTACACTTCCCTGCAGGGGTGTTGCTGGCACCTGGCACATGGAGCATGTGCCCCAAGTCCCAGCACCAGTGCCCTGAGTGTCCGGGGCAGCCCCTGCCTCTCCTGGCCTGGTCCCCAGCCCAAGATCCAGGGCCCAGCTGCCACCACCACTCCTGGCCCCATCCTAGCCTGGGCCTCCTGCAGCGGCACCTGCGGCTGTTATACCAAGCATTGACAATGAGACCTCATGCGGAAGACAAGGCAATCAGCCGCATTTATTGAAAACACAAGAGGTTCTCTAAACTAAAGGCACAGAGAAAAATCAACAGTTTGTCTTGCTCAGAGCTTAAATCCCAACACACACACACTCAGACATACACACATTTCTGCCACAGGGAGGGAGATAGTTACCAGCCTCACATTGCTCGAGTCTTACCCACTGGCCAGGTGGGAGATCTCAAGTATTGGAGCAGGGTCCAGCTGGTCGCGACACACTGCTCCTGGAGTTGCAGAATGAACCCAAAGTCCATTATTTTCTTCACCCTTTTTATAGGGCCAAAGCCAGAAATTAACAAAGTTCGTCAGTTGTTTACATCCTTTGAACATGGCTTCTTGATTGTCTTATTTCTGTCACAGTCTTTATTATGCTGGTGTGATGTTGTTCTCATTCTTCGGCCACCTGGATCTCTGGTCTGGCACGCCACACCTCCCAAATTACACATGCATACCAGTTCAATCACTCCCCCTTGGCGACCCCTGCTATTACTCCTTTACGTAAAAAGAGGTAGAAAAGGTTTTTCCATTACATTCTTTTTAGAAGTTATATATGATTAAAACAGTGGGTTACTTACCAGTAATCATCCTTCTTAGAGATGGGCTGCTCGGATTCATTCAGAAATAGGTGTCTCTGTGCCAGAGCGCCAGATTAGTCGGAACTTTTTGCCCTAGCCTGTCAGAAGAGGGCAGGCGGCCACCGCCCCCAATGCCACCCCGTGGCTATATAGGTGGCCACCGCCCGCCCCTTCGCAGTTCCTAGGAGTCACCAACTCCAGATGCGGAGACAGATGGAGGGATCTGAATGAATCCGAGCAGACCATCTCAAAGAAGGACGGTTACTGGTAAGTAACCCACCATTCTTCTTTGAGCGCTGCTAGGGTACATTCAGAAATAGGTGACTGCTAGCCATGCTGATGGGTGGTGGGTGGAGTTGGTTCTTCTGCCTTCAGCTCAGCATAACTCAGACATGGGTAACTACCCAGCAAGCAGGTCCTCAAGGGTCTAAGAAATTGACCTAAGGACCTTCATCCCAGCAAGGGTAGCCTGGAGATTTAGGACATTACACAGTGGAGAGGAGTAGGCCCGGAATGCCCAAGCACCGATTGGTGCGTGTGGGCATGACGGCTTGAGGTCACCTTACGCATAAGAGGTACCAACACATTGTGGCTATGGCCAAGGAATGTGTCTCTAATTGCTCTTCCTGAGGGCTGTTTGCAGACGCCATGTGGAAACCAGAAGATTTAGTGTTCTGGCAGCGACACTGCTGGCATAATTCCTACAGGGGAGTTCCCGAGGCCCAAAACTTGCTGGGCTGACAGTGGTGCTTATCAGCACTGCAAAAAAACCAGAGGAGGAGAACTAGACTGTCTTTCCCTCAGTCCAGTATTGTAAAGCACATGCAGGTCATGGGGCTAGGCCGGGGACTTGAGAGGGCTGCGGACCCCTGGGTCCTGTGGCAGTGACACCCCCTCCAGAGAACATCAGGTACGTGAATCTGGCACACTTGGTATCCTGCAGGAGAGGTGGGTTACCAGGAGCGGGAGGGAAGAAGCTAGAGGAGTTATCTTGATCTAGTTCAAAGAAACGGTCGGGACATCGATGGCAACAGCCAGCTCCATAGGGCACATTCATAAGTGAGGCAGCGGGACCGGCGTGGAAGGGCCAGATGCCTGGCCCATCCTATGGTACTAGATAAGAGAACCACAGGTGGGACATTGTATAGGCCTGAAAGGTGCGATCAGGCCTCCATGAGCTTACTGATGGCCAGGAGCATCACTGCCCCCGGGATGGACCCGGGGCACCAGCCCAGGCCACGCCCCCTGACCGCGGGCCACGCCCCCAGCACCTATTCTGCACTGGGGCCCAACCCAGCCTCAGGCGCCTGCTGCCGCCAGCCTGGCCCCAGATCCTCGGCCAGGGATAGGGCTGGGAGCGGCAGCCGCATGTGGCCCGACCTAGGACGGGGCCAGAAGCAGACACCACCACCATGGGCAGCCAGGCCCCGGGTCTCCCACTGGAGACCAGGAAAGGCAGGGGCCGCACCAGGACTCAGGGCATTGGCACTGGGATTCGGGGCACGAGCCCCGTGTGCCAGGCCCCAGCGATGCCCCTGCCAATGGCACCATGACAGTCCCCTTGGGTGGGGTGTCAGAATCCATATCCTTGCAAGAGACAAGGAAGTGGCATTACTGTTACTACACCCTTCCCCTTCTTCTCTTTTTTTTTTTTTTTAAATTCAGCAGCTGGAAGGCAGCCGCAGGAATGTTAAGGCAAGGAGTTGGACATGATAAGGCTATGGTTTGGTGAGAACAATAGGCCCAGATGCTAGTACCTGCGGCCTACGGAACCACTCACTTTGTCCTACATGGCCTCACACTGTCGGGGAGGACCATCCAAGAATGGAACCAAGCTTAGCTAACGCTGCACAGGGGTACGCATCAGGATTGAGGCTTCCTTCAGGAAGGGCCCCAGGTAAGAGTCGGGATGTATGGAGGAGGAGATAGGCTTCTCCAAAGGGAGCAGAGCGAGGGTACGTCACCCCGATGGGGTACATCCGGCCGTTTCCTCTTTAAGACACTTATGGTATATCTGAAGTGTCCTCTATGAGTATGCTAATAATGATATTAGACCTTACCAGGAAGGTGAACTCTATCAAGGGTCAGCCAGTTCCCAAATTCTGATTGTTGAGAGGAATTTCAGGGTGGATGTAGGGTGGGCTTTGTCGAGTGCAAAACCCTGTAACAAACGCTTAGGACAGGAGTATGTTATTCTAAGATACACCTACTAAGACTAGCAGAGACTTGGGTCATAATGGGAAGGGAGGAATTGTACCTGCAAGACTCCTGAGTGAGAGTCTCCGGTAGCTAGGCCAGGATAACCACGGTGCTACAGCCGTGCACTGGGGGGTGAGCTACGTGACAGACCGCTGGACAAAACCCTGGGAGGCGAAGATTGGCCCCAAGGGAGTATCTGTCTGTGGGGGTGGTTTCCAGACCATCGCGGAGGGAGCGAGTGGTGACTATGAACGTAGCGAGGGGTGGAAGGACAAGCTTTCCTGCCTTCGACCGAATGGCGAAGGGAGAGATCCAGATGGTTTCATCACTATTATCACATTATCTCCGAGACCTGAGGGTTTCCCGATTGGGATACTAAAGACCGGCCACCTTAGGGATAGCGAGAGAAAAGTGGCTAGGGTTCCCTCTGTGAGGGGCAAGACCCCATGTATGGGGGTTCTGGCATGAGAGCATGTCCGGGGTGGTGGTAATCGAGGCCCAGATTGGGAGATTCCCAGGGGAAAGGTTCACTTCACATGGTTACCCCCCTTTTTATCTATATATATTTTTTTTTTTGAAAGATGGTAGAAGAATGTCGCAGGACCCCATTTTTATGACCTCTCTCAAGAGCATTCACCAAGCTGAGAACCAGCCAGAAGTAGTGAGTACTGGAGGGTTCTTATCTCACAAGGACCGTAAGTGAGTTGGCCAACACTTACGTCTAATGTCCAGGTCCCAACATTTGTGTCTGGTACTTGGCAGGCGGGAACGAATTACCTACTTCATAGGGTCAAGGAGGGTTTGAGTGCTTCGAGATGGAAGCGTACGCCCACAACCCTAGTGAGGGTCGATTGGGTGGGAGTGATGATTAAACACAAGCTAGTCTTGCTGGTGGTAAGGGAAGGATGGACAAGGTGGCAGGCTCATTCATACTGTGGGTAGAGGGGTGGGATCTGATAGAGGGTTACCCGACCATCAGCCTGTGGAGGCAGAACAATAGGGCCTTGTCCACGGGGAAGCTGGTGGAAGGGTAGCTCCAGGTATGAAAATGACCCCACGAGGGGAGGCTCCGTTTGGTTCAGGTGGGCAACGGTGGGGCGATACACTCTTCGATGTTGGGAGTGTGTTCCATGAACACCATATGTGTCCCACAGGGGGTAATAGAGTCGCCACCCGAGGAAGCAGAAAGGGGGACTTTTCCCCTTGGCGGTGTGTCGTATACAGAGGCATGATAGCCTCTTGGGGGCCAGAACCTCTGGCTATCGGTTGCCTGCATGGGTTCAGATGGCAGGCTTACATTCTGCCCTCCACGGTGGGCAAGGAGGGTTGGGTGTGAGAGGGTCAAGTCCTCTCAGGAGTTGAGGCATTAGGGTCAGACAAAGGGGTGTGAGTATGGGTTACACCCTAGTCCTACCTGAAGGAAGGAGGCTGCCTTGCCTGTGAACCACCCATTCTCACCAAGAGGGAGAGAGGGAGAAGGGCTATCTGTCATTTCTGAAAGGAAGAGTCCAAAAACAGTGGGCACTCCACTGCAGTTTGGAGAAGGTGATTGACGACGATATTGGTGATTATAACCAATGCTACTGACTAATGGGTCGAGAGCTCTCTTGGGGTTGCCTAGGCGAGGGGCCTTGCCCGTAGGGTCCCCCAAGTGGGATTCGAACAGAAGTTGTAGTGGTGAGGCCTGAGTCCTCACCAGTAACTGTTGGGGTGGGGGGAGCTTACTGTCAGGGCTTATGGGGCCGGAGGGCGTGGAAGAGGCCCCCCCGGAAGAGGCCAAAATATTTCAATTCGCCCCTGGGGTCGCGGGCAGTACCTAGAACAGCCAAGGTCTTCTCTGGAAAGAGGGCGTCACCTCTGAAAGGCAGATCGAGGGCCACCTGTCGTGAGGCCAGGGGCACTCTGGCTCCCCGTAGCCAGGCTGCGCAGCGCAGGGTTATGGTGGAGGCCATAGTGCAGGCCGCTATATCCACCACGTCCCAGACTGAAAGGAGGAGTTTCCTGGGAAGCTATTTTACCTTCCTTCAGGAAGGCATCATACTCTTCCCTCTCCTCTATTGGGAGTAGATATCTAAATTTGTGTATTGACTCCCACACATCCAATATGTATCTATGAGTCAGGGCCTGATTGCAACCCGCAACTGGAAGGCTGAGGAGGAGTAAACTTTGCAGCCCAATAACTCGAGCTCCCTGGTGTCCCTCAATGTCAGGAGGGGATCGTGGGCTGCCTGTCCTGGCCCTAGGGCCACTCCATCACCGCACGAGGCGGGACTGGGTGGTGGGTAAATGAGGGGAACTCCAGACTGGGGACTCTGTACTTGAGTCCTACCGTATCCAAAACCAGGCAGATAGAAGCCAGGTTTTGCCAGTAGGAGGAGGCCAAGTCCCAAATGCTAGGGTGGAGGGGAACCATAATTGGTTCCGCTGACGAGAACACTGGCCCGAATAACGTGTCAGAGGATGTTTCAGAGGATTGAACCTCCATGCCCACATGGGCTGAGACATGGCGCAGAAGATCAAAGTGCACCGATAAGTCTCCCATATAAGAGCATGGCACCAGGTTCAGTGCTCTCACCGGTGCGAATGGGCTGGTGCCGGTGAAGTTAGAGGGGCCTCTTGAGGGGACCATCCTGGGGGCAGTATTGAAAAGGTGATGGAGCCAAGAGCTGGCGCCAAGGCCGTTTGGAGCCCCTTGAAGCTCCTTCCCCAGGCTGGAACAGGGGGAAACCTCTTGGGACTCTCAGGGCGGCACTGGGGCCGTTTGTGATATGGTGCAGTGGGGATGGCTCCACGGTGTGGGGACTCTGGTGTTTGAGGTCCCAGGGCTGGTGACGGGGAAGGTGACCCGTGCCATATGCGCGGCACCCAGGCCTTTGAAAGGAAGGCCAGCTTCCCCCTTCTAGCTGGCACCAGAGAAGGGGGTGTAAGCAACAGGATGAGCGCCCTCGCTGCTTCCACTGCCTCCGGGGTCGTCAGGATCGGTACTGAGGCCGACCGGTCCCAGGGGGATCCCTGTGTCGAAGAGGCAGGGCTGTTTTGGTGCCACAGTACTGAGATCGGTACCAAGCTGGTCCTGTGTCGCCTTTTGCCACGGTGCCGGGCAGCAGGCTCTGGCGCTGAACTGGCACGTGTGGAGAAGTGGGAACCCTCTGCTAGATTAGTCAGGGAAGACACTGGTGTTGATCCTCTATCTTTTCTATTTGGGTGATGGGACACAGGTGGGTGATATGAGGTAGAGCCACTAGGGGGCAGGGGGGTCGTGTTTGGGGAGCCTGTACCTGGGACCCCCCGCTGGTCACACTGGATTCAACTGGTTGGACCAGGGGGCGGAGAGGTGGGCAGAGCTAGGAGGGGAACAAAGGACCGGAGGGGGAAGAGGGAAAATGGTGGTCCAAGAGACAGGACCCTGCCCTGGGGGTAGCCCTAATCCCCTGGGGGTTTCACTTGTGGTTGTTCTGAGGATGCTGATACCAACTGTCCTTGCTGCTGTATGAACTGGTTTGCTAATAAACCCTCTGATTGCCACACTGGCTGAGAGTCGCTGCTGATTGGGACGATTGGGACCCTCCTGGGGGGAGGAAATCCCCTCCAAGGGAGACCGGACAGAGCAAGGATTGGACCCTCTGAGCCTGGAGTTGGGGGCTGGCTGCACGGAGCGTGGAGACCCGAGGTGCTGGACGGGAGGAGACTCCACCGTGGCAGAGACCTGACTGGCTGTGGACAGAGGGGATCCAGGAGGCTTGTCTGGAGTCTCCATCACAGCACGTGGTGCCACAGGAGACCCCGAAGCCTTGGGGGAGGAGTGCCGGGCCTGCTCAGAGGCCAGGGTACGACACCTCTGCTCCCTGTCCTTGATTGTCCTCAGTTTAAAGGACAGACAAACAGAGCACGCGGTGACCATGTGGCTTTCACCCAGGCACCGGAGGCACTTCTCATGGGGATCATCCCATGGGAAGGCCTTGCTGCACTCGGCACAGGGCTTAAACCCTAGCATAGCGGACAATGTTGGAGTGCGGTGTTCCGGCCTGGAAAGGGAGACCTTCTTCGGCGGGACTAAGTCCACAAACAGGTTCTCCCAGTCAGGCGAGAGGTTCATACAGCAATGACGGACAGGCTGCTTGCGAAGCAAGGAGTGGGCAGTTCCACAACCGACACTAAGGTGGAAGAAAGGACACTGGGGAGGGGGCCGGGCAGTGGCCACATGTATAGCCGTTGGGGGCGGTGGCCGCCTGCCCTCTTCTAACAGGCTAAGGCAAAAAGTTCCAACCAATCCAGCGCTCCGGCATGGAGACACCTATTTCTGAATGTATCTGAGCAGAGGTCGAGGAAGAACATCAGCTATAGTCTTTATTATTAGTCTGGCACCCTGAAAACATAACTGCTGCTCATTGCTGTCCTCTTTACAGCCCGGCTGCCAGCTTATCTTAAACTGTGAGTGTCTGGTGTTACAAGGTGATGTTCATTTGCTGAAGACTGTAGACTATTGAATCATTCAGGGTTACAGGATGTTTTTTTGTTTTTACTTAAAGTCAATTATCTTTTGCATAAGAGGGAAAGAGAGGGGAAAAGTTCAGGTTCAAACTCACTACTTTGGTCAGCTGCTAAGATCTATGAGTAATTTAGGCCAGCATGGCCTACACAGCTCCCGTTCCCATCCCTGGCCGAGGATCCGGGGCCACGCTGGCGGTGCCAGGAGCCCGAGGCCAGATCGGGCCTGGATGCAGAATCAGGGCTATGAGGGGTGGGGCCCACAACCAAGGGGCAGGGCCTGGGTCCAGACCCCAGGTCTTTTCCCGCGGCAGCAACGCTCCTGCTTTCTTGCATTCATTTTCCCTCCCATTCTGTAAGTTCCCCCATCTTCAAAGCATCTAATGAAGTGGGATTTTCTCCCCCAAAAGCTCATGCAATAAATAAATTTGTTAGTCTTTAAGTGCCACAGGACTCTGTGTTTGTTTTGTTAAACATTGCTGTCTTATTTCCAGTCTGTACAGGAAGCTGCTGCCCCTTCAGCGTATGCTCGGGCCATGAGGGCTTGGCGGGAGCCAAGTGCCGAGCCCAAAGCAGACACAATGATGCTCTCACCTGCCGATCCATTATCTTTGCTGCAGCCTTTTAAGAAAAGAGCTGTGTTCCCACGGATGGAGCCAAGAGCAAGGGAAGCGCATTAGATTCACTCCAAGCAGCTGCTGCCAACTCCCACTCCCCGGGTCTCAGAGCCCAGCCTGAACACCTACACAGCAAATTGCAGCCCCACAGCCTGGGTCCCGGAGGCAAGTCAGCTGACAGGGGCCATCACGGGGCATCCATTGCAATGTTAACAAATCAGGGACTCCAGCCAGGAGCCAGGAGAGTCAGCTCAGAGAGGGGCTTCTGGATCCTCTCCCAGGGAACCCTGCATTAGGTTGGCTCAGGGCCCCTCCTGCATCATGAATAACACATGCCGTATCCATCTGAGGCTGCTGGGCTGGGCAGGGGGCAGGGATCCAAACCCAGAGCTTGGAACAAGGCTGAGCAAAGCCTGTGGGGCTCAGGAAGGGGCCTGCACTCTGTAAGGGAGGAGGCTGCGACCTGGTCCCAACCATCAGCACAAGAAGAGTTTCAAGGGTCATGCTCCAATCCCAGCACCTCAGCAAGCAGGGAATTGCCCTTGCGCAGATCTCGTGGCACTTGCTGCTCCGGTGAGGTGAATTCTGCCTCCTGCCAGCTCTACTGTGAGGCAAGAGACAGACATGGCTTCAGGTGACAGTTCTTAGGGTCGCCTAGCCCCCCCTGAAGATCAGGCTGGCTCCTGCCTCTTCAACTCTTTCCTAGCAGCTCAGGCACTGTTAGTCAACCTGCAGCTTAAGTCATGTAGGCAGAGTGCACTTTAAACCCCTCTGCAGGCAGACGCTGGAGATTTGTGCACTTTGGAAAACTGTTTTCAACCTTCATGAATGAGATGGGTGGGGTGCCAAATCAAAATTTGGCTTGGGGCGCCACAACCCTCCAAGCTGGCCCTGCCTGCCAGGCAGGTGTTTCTTATACACAGGAAGATGGAACGACCCACTTGAGTCTGGAGGTCTCTTGCCTGTGAGAGCCGCAGGCTTGGTGGCTCTTGCCCTGCCCCTTTCCTCCCGCACAGACTTCCCAGCCCAGCCCTTGTCTGGCCAGAAAGGCTGGGGCACGGTGAGCCCTTGCTCTGTGATGTGGCTCACCTGTGTGTGTTCTGAGCCCTGCCTGCCGTGCCCCATTTGATCTGGCTGGAAGTGCTGCAGGGCAGGGGCTGTGAGCATAGTGCAGAGCCCCTTAGCACCTCTTGGGGTGACTGATGAGCTTTGGGGAGTGGCTGACCAGCCTGACTCCATCGTGTTGAGAGGACAGGCTCCCATGGAGTCAACAAGCACTTGTGCCTCTGCGCTGAGAGACCAGAAAGCTGGCATCTCCCATGGTTGGCCTGGTCTAGGACACTCAGGAGCAAGGTGAGACATCTCGGCAAGCCTGCAAGTTCCTGCTGACAGCCAGCTGAGCTCTTTATGGCACTCTTAGCGTGCATCAGCCCTGGAGGGACCTGGGAGACAGCCACAAACTGCACGCATTGCAGCCCCCGCATCCATTACCCACGGGAAACACCAGGTTAGTTGCTGGGTGTACAGTCACTTGAGAGCTCTCCCTGTTCCCCGCAAGGTCATGCCTGCTCCCCTGTCACTGCCCTCTAGAGGGGCAGCTCCCTCAGCTGCGCTGTCAGCTTAGGAGCCATGTGTGAGACTTGTGACAATTTTGAGCTAGGTTGTACTGAGTGTGCTCACACCAAATTGGACATGCTCAGTAACATTTGCTGAAGCCATGCCCTCACACTCTTCCCTTTCTTGCAGTCAAAAAAGGGGAAAATTGGAGGAGGAATGGGCAGGGTATGTGAAGGGGGCAGAATTTTACTGGCCTGGGATGGTCAAGCACTTGGAGGCAGGAGCAGGAGAGGGGCTGAAGGGCAAAATCAGGGCCAGGGAGGGTGAGCTTCACTTAGTTGAGGGGTGAGGCTCTGCAAGCTGGTGAGAGAGGACAAACCTTTGGCACCTAGAGGGGTTGACAGTGACTCTCATGGTACACTGGCGGCCCTTTCTCTGTGACTGTGATGAAGTGGGAAACCTCTCTTCGGCTAACGGGGGATGATGACCTTGTTCTTTTCTATTCTGGTGATGGGACACAGGAGGGTGATAAGTAGCAGAGCCACTGGGGGGTAGAGGGAAGTGTTTAGGCAACCTGTACCTGGGACCCCCACTGGTCACACTGGTGTGATATTACTGATTACTGAGGAATACCTTGTCCAATTCAAGAACTCCGCTGGTAAACTGAAGAGGGCTCAGAGGAAATCTGCAAGAACAATTCCTGGATTAGAAAACTTGTCATGTAGTGATCAGCTAAGTAGCTAGATCTCCTTGAATCTAACCAAGAGATGGCTGAGGAGGCCAGATTTCAAGCTATACATACCTACCTGAGGAATAAAGGTTTGATAATAATCTTTTCAGTCCAGCAGAGAAAGGTCTAACATGATCCAATAGCTAGAAACGCAAGCTAAATAAAATCAGACCAGAAGTAAGAAGTATATTTTTAATGATGAAATTAATTGACCAATGGAACAATGTACCAAGGGTGTGGTGGATTCTCCATCAGTGACAACTGTTAAACCATAGTTGGAGGTTTTCCTAAAAGGCCTGCTCTTGGACCTACTGTTGGGACATCCTGTGTCCTTTGTTCTACAGGAGGTCAAACGAGGTGATCACAGTGTTTCCATGCTACTCCATCCTCAAATGGAGTCTTGTATCCAGGTCTGGGTGCCGTATTTCAGGAAATATGTGGACAATTTGGAGAGAAGCCAAGAACAAAAATGATTAATGGTCTAGAACAGGGGAGGCCAAACTTATGGAACTCAAGAGCCACACAAGTTGATTATTAAAACTTCAGAAGCCACACTGAGGCATATAACCACATATTTTTACCTATTCAAAAATTACTAAGCTTAAAATTTATTGCACACTTCAATTTAGGTTAAAAACAGGGCAAATATTGATCCTACCAATGTCAGATTCTAATAATTACTGAAGGTTACCATGAAAACTGGGCCTATAGAGTAAAAATTTAACTGTCACTGGATGTAGAACACTGCAGGCTAGTGGCAAGTTTTTTAAAATCTGGGCAGTAATTTGTCAATGCAGTACGTAAAAGCTCTCACAGGTGCTGATCTCTAAGTATTGTACAATGTTTTGATTTAACAAATTTCATTGTGGAATACAATGCTTCACAGCAGTAAGTTGTGCTAAAAATTGAAAGTAATCTACATTCAGTTTTAAACTTTTCTCCTTTGTATTTTTGTTTCTTAGTATTCCATGTCATGTTTAGGACTTGTAAAACATGATTTTAACAAACGAATAAGCTGCATTAGGGCCTATGAGAAAAATCTAAACGTGGCATGGCTTCTCTGACCATACTGCGCTCCCCATCCCAACCTGTTGCCACATCCCTGCCGTCTCTTACCATGCCACTGCTTCTCTGCTGTCCCTGACCATTGCTTAGTTCTCCCCCTGTCTCCCACCATGCTGCCCTTCCCTGCAATATTCTCTCTAAGCTGATGATGCAGCTTAGCAACTTTTGGATGCAGCTGAGCAAGTTCTCACCCGGTTCCCCGACCCAGTGCTGTGCCCCTGCTCATCGGCTCCCCAAGTGCATCCATAACTTGCTCAGCTGCATCATCAGCTTAGAGGGAACATTGCTCCTGTCTCCTATGACAACTCAACTGTGCTGGGAAACACTTTCCTACTCCATACGTGGCCCAACACTTGTCTTTCAAGACAGGCTTGGTTTTGTGGAATAGGATTCTGCATGAAATAATTCTGAAGGGGAAGGATGCTGTGGAAAACAGCTCATCTCTAGTCCCAATGCCTCAGGGTCCCTGAAAAGCCTCAGCTGTCCAGAGCTCCAAAGAAGTAGCCGTGTTAGTCTAGTTCAGCAAAACAAACAAGGATTCCTGTAGCACTTTTAAAGACTAACCCATTTATTTATCACATGAGCTTTCATGGGAGAAATGTGATAAATAAATGGGTTAGTCTTCAAAAGTTCCACAAAACACCTTGTTTAACTGTCCAGAGCTCGATCTACAGGTTTCTGTAGAGTTGGCAAGAAGGAGTAGGATTCTTCATTGGCTTATTCCTTCTCCCTCTGCTACAATGTGAGACTTTTTAACTTGTTTTCCTGACTACCATACTTGTAAAGGGAGTGCATGAGATGCCCCTGAGTTTGTAAAATCCAGTGGACAGGACTGAGACTGCCATGGCGTGTGGTGTAAGGTAAATACAAGACCAACAAATAAACCCAGCCAGACCACAAGAAAATAAAGAAATACAAAGTACACAAAAATAAATAAAGCAATGCAAAATAAAATCCTGGCTGAAATCTATGAAACAGAAAATAACTAAGAATAATTTTTTAGTCTTTAAGTCCTTTACAGCTTGTGTCCTCCCTGATTCCCTCAGTCCCTTCCCTCATTGCCTCCATTCCCTGACGTGCCCTTCTGTCCTTGGGGCCCCCCCCCCCAACACCCCCATCGCTTCCCTGAGCTGCCAGCTGCTCCCCACCCCCACCCCCAAACCGGGGCTGCTGCTCCCTCCTCCCCACCCCTTCTCCAAGCTACCGGCTGCTGCTCGGTGCTGCCTGCCCCCCTCCCCAAGCTGCCAGCTACAGACCTGCCTGACAGGCCAGAGATTTAGCTCCCTGCCAGCCAGCTGCACTTTTTCTTTGAAGAGCCGCATGCGGCTTGTGAGCCGTAGTTTGGCCACGCCTGGTCTAGGAGATGACCTGTGAGGGAAGATTGAAAAAATTAATCCATTTAGTCTGGAGAAGAGAAGACTGAGGGGGGCATGATAACAATTTTCAAGTTGGTTGTTACAAGAGGAGGGAGAAAAACTGTTCTTTTTAAAATGTGAGGATAGGACAAGACGCAATGGGTGTTGCAGCAAGGGATGTTTAGGTAGGACATTAGGAAATGCTTGCTAACTGTCAGGGCAGTTAAGCATGGGAACAAATTACCGAGGGAGGTTTTGGAATTTCCATTGCTGGGGATTTTTAAAAGCAGGTTGGACAGACACTTGTCAGGGATGGTCTAATGCTTGGTCCTGCCTTGAGTGGATTAGGTGGCCTCATGAGGTCCCTCTCAGCCTTGTACGTCTCAGATTCAGTTCTGGCCTTGGAATCTCCAAATGTTTAAATTCAGCCAGCTCCTACCCCACAAGGGCCTGCAAACACCAACAAGCCCTCTGGAGCCTATGTACCATGTGGCAGGCAGGGTGTGAGGGTGTGACGAAGATCCCCAGGAGTCTCTCTCTGGTCCCCTCCTCCCCGGCTGGTCAAGACTTTGAAAAGGCAGATCATGCTCCCAAAACTGCCCAGGTCTCATGCTTCCATGCAGTCAGCTCCCAAGTCCAGCCTCAGAGGGTCCAAACCCTGCTCCATCTGGTCTCCCGTGAGACCTCTCTAGGAGGGTCCCTGGAAGTCCTGGTCAGCAATGACTCTCAGCCAGTGTGGAAGTCAAAGGATTTATTAGCAATCCAGTCAATAAAGCAGTGTGATGAAGTAAGAAAACCTCTTGGGTTACTGTGGTTGTTCTTTTCTGTTCCTGTTCTTGGGTGATGGTATTCTGGTGATGGGACACAGGGGTGTGATAACTATAGGTACCACGAGGGGGGAAGAGGCTTTAGTGTGACCTTACCTGGACCCCCTGGGGGTAACAGGTTGTGGCCGGTTTAGACCAGGGGCAGGGCAGCTGGATGGAGAGGAGAACAAAGGGGAGAGAGGGGAAGAAGGAAGATGGAGGTCGGAGGGGCAGGACCTCTGGGGCTTGTCCTGGGGGTTTACTATCTGCCCTCCTAGGTGATCTGAGAGCCAACTGTCCTAGCTGCTGTGCAAAGTGGATTGCTAATAAACCCTCTGACTGCTACACTGGCTGAGTGTCACTGCTGATTGGGACGGCTGGGACCCTCGTAGGGGGAGGACCCCCCCCCCAAGGGAGACCAGACAGAGCAAGGATCGGACTCTCTGGGCCTGGATTTGGGAAGTTGGCTACAGGTAGCGTGGAGACCCGGGTGAATGGGAGAAAGCTCCACCGTAGCAGAATCCCTGGTGGGCTGTGAACAGAGGGGATCCAAGAGGCTTTTCTGGGTTCTCCGTGACAAGCAGCAAGGACAGTAGGCATCAGGCTCACCAGAAAATATAGCAATGAAACCCTGGGGAATTAGGGCTACACCCCAGGGCAGGGTCCTGCCTCTTGGACCCTCATTTCCCTATTAACCCCCTTCCCCTTGGTCCTTTGTTCTCTTCCCGGGCTCTGCCAAAACCCCACCTTCCAGTCCAACCAGTGTGACCAGTGGGGTCCCAGGTCCAGGTTACCTAAACACTTCCCCCCACACCCCTTAGTGGCTCTGCTACATATCACACACCTTTGTCCCATCAGCAGAATAGACAAGAAATAAGGTCATCACCCGTGACATCCCTCGTTAGCCTAAGAGAAGTTTCCCACTTCAGCACAATATGCATTTACACTTAGCTCTGTTAAAACACATCTTGTTTGCTTGTACCCAGGTTACCAAGCTCTGAATCAGTGACCTGTCCTCATGATTATTTACCAGTCTCCAATTTTTGGGTCATCTGAACACTTTGCCAGTGGCGATTTATGTTTTCATGCAGGTCATTGATAATCGTGTTCAACAGAACAGAGCCAACAGTCAATCCCTGTGGGACCCTACTGGAAACACACCTGCTCCATTTATATGTTATATTTTGAGATGTATCAGTTACTCAGTTATTAATCCCTGTAATGTGTGCAATGTTAACTTCTATCTTTCTAATGTGTTATTCAAAAGGTCATGCAGTACCGAATAAAATGCCTTACAGAAGTCTAAGTATTTTATGTCACACTATTACTGTTACCAACCACACTTGTAGTCTCATCTAAAAAAATATATCAGGTTAGTTTGACAATCTATTTTCCCTAAACCCAGGCTCATTTGCATTAATTACATTACCTTCCATTAGTTCTTTGCTAACCGATTCACGTATCAGCTGCTCCATTATCTTGCCTGGGATTGATGTCAGGGGGCAGGCCTATGATTACTTGGGTCATTCCATTTGCCCTTTTAACATAGAGACACAAGTTTAGCTTTCCTTCAATCTTCTGGAACTTCTCTGGTGCTTCAAAACTAATTGAATATCAATGTTAATGGTACAGAAGGCATCTAAGACAGCACTTTTAAAACTCCTGGATGCAAACTCCTCTGGAGAGGCTGATTCTAAAATGTCTAATTTTAGTAGCTTCTGTTTGACATCCTTCAGCAGTTATGATGGAATTGAAAGAGAGATGGTATCCCCATATGATGAGACTGTATCCTCTGCTTTTTCCCAAAGAACAAGAACCAAAGTATTTATGGAACATTTCTGACTTTGCTGCATTGTTATTGGTAATGTTTCCATGCCTGTTTAGTAATGAACCAGTGCCATTGTCAGATTCCTTTGGTTCCTAATATAGGTTTTTACAGTTTCAGTATTCTTGTTAACTCTCCTGGTCTGTGATGGGATGTTCTTGCCATGGGTGCCCAGAAGGGATTAATGCAGATTGAGAAGGGGCTACAGGGGGCAGGTGAAGTCCATCAGATGGCCAAGTAATCCTGTGACAGAATGAAGGAGCCAGAGCCCAGCTGAGGAGGAACAAGTGGGCTGTGTCTATAAAGGCAGGAAAGTGGTAGCAAAAGGGGTGGCTGCAGTCACTTCCTGGGAAAAAAGAACGTGTGTCTGGGGCAAGAAGAAAAAAAACAACAAGGAGTCGTGTGGCACTTTGAGACTAACAGATTTATTTTTCACATGAGCTTTCATGGGAGAAAATCCCACTTCCTCAGATGCTTCTAAGATGGGTGAACTTACAGAAAGGAATGAAAATAAATGCAAGGGGGTGTAAAACATAGGATCAGGTCATACAGTAACAGCAAATCAGAGCAGTTGTTAGGTTCAAACCATGGGAAGCCTGAAGTCAAATTACCTTTTATAATGGGAAAAGAACCCATAGTCTCGATTAAGTCCTGCTTTCACAAAATTTAGCTTGCATAATAATTCGAGTTCAGCTGTTTCTCTTTGAAGTCTTGATGTCCCAGCCACGTCCCTGATGACAGTCGTTAACCAATCATTCATCGAGTGATTAGAAAGATGGAAGTGCTCAGCAACTGGTTTCTTTGTTCTGTGATTTCTGATATCAGCTCTGTGCTCATTCATCCTTTTACACAGCGATCGTCCTGTTTGTCCAATATATGCTGTCAGTCCTGGGCAGGGGGATGCCAGATGATAAGGAAAGGGTGTGAGGAAAGGGAGTAAGGACTCGATGAGAATAGACTTGGGCTGCTCACTAGAGGGTCCCCACTGAGGATGTGGCACTGTGGGGCAGTGAACAGGTTGATCGCCCAGCACCGCTAAAGGAAGACTTTGGTGTCTTAGAAGGAGAAAGCGCATGGAGTCACCTGGCCAGTGCATAGAGTGACCTGGCCAGAGGGCCGAGTCCCACAGAGGCAACAGTCACCCATGGGATGCGAGAAGGGCTGCAGACCAAGAGAGCTAAGCAGAGAGATGGTGTATGACTGAGGGAAGTGATGTTGATTGGTTTTGATAAAGTTTCCCACAGCATTCTTCTTAGCAAGTTATGGAAGTATGGGTTGGATGAATGGACCATAAGGTGGATAGAAAGCTGGTGAGATCATCAGGCTCAGCGGGTAGGAATAAATGGTTCAATGTCTAGTTGGCAGCCAGTAACGAGTGGAGTGCACCAGAGGTTGGTCCTTGGGCCAGTTCTGTTCAACATCTTCATTAATGATCTGGATGATGGGATTGATCGCATGCTCAGTAAATTTGTGGGCAACATCAAGCTGGGGGGAATGGTAAACATGCTGGAGGGGAGGGATGGGATTCAGGGAAACCTAGATAAATTGGAGCATTGGGCCAAATGAAATCTCATGAGGTTCAACAAGGACAAGTAAAAAGTCCTGAACTTAGGATGGAAAAATCCCATGTACTGCTACAGGCTGGACACCTACCAGCTGAGTAGCAGCTCTGTAGAAAAGGACCTGGGGATTATGGTGGACAAGAAGCTGGATAAGAGTCAACAATGTGCCCCTGTTGCCAAAAAGGCCAATGGTATATTGGGCTGTGAAGCAGAGGACTCTGGCTTTCCTCAGAGCCAGGGGCTGAGGAAGGGCCTGAAAGCGCTCTCTGGCCAAACCCAAGCACTACAAGCCTGAAGCCCCGGAAACAAAGGGCCGGGGTTAGGACGTGAAGAGGAGGTATAAAAAGCCAGACCAGCAGCTCAGTTGGGGCTGAGCTGCCCTGGAGGAAGGATGCTCCTTCAGACAGGCTGCTAGCAAGGCAATGTTGTGCCTCTCTGGCTAGAGGGACCCCTGCCTTCCCTGTCGGTGAGCCAGAGGGCCCACCTAGCTTACCTGGGCCAGAAGACTGGCAAGAGATGCCCTGGATTGTGGACTGGGGTAGCTGTCTTGGCGAGCCTCATGACCCTGTGAGGCTGCCCCTTCCTTGAGGAGGGGCCATGCGAGCTAGTGGAGCTACCTTCTGCTGAGGACCCCTTTGGCCCTGAGGATCTATCAGGCGCAGAGGGCCCCTGCGACCTAGAGGAACTGCCTTCAGAGGAGGACCACGAAGCCTTTCTAAACCTGCCACCCCTGGACAGTGAGGGACTCGTGGGGGTTCCCTGAGTGGTATACACCCCAGACTCAGAGAACCCCCTCGGAGACGGGTACCCAGGCACAGGATGGGAGGAAGTGGCCCAGGGGGAGTTGTGTCTGGTTCAACTGGAGACTGGCCCTTATGAGTGTCAGCGTGCTGCGGCCAGAGCCCCGCTGACCCAGTGACTGTGGCCAGTCAGTAATAGGGCCCTGCGCTGGGACGTAGTGGTCTCGGGTGGGCCTGCGTTCCCCCTCCCTCCACTTTTTCCTTGTGAGCCTATCCTCTGGCCAACCACCCAGGGTTACTGACTTTATTGCTTGCCTGCCTTGCCTGGAGGCCGGGGCTAGTGACTCTGGGGCCACTGACTCTAGTGTTTGCTCGCCTTGCCCAGAGGCTGGGGCTACCAACTTGAAGGGTCTAAACCCTCGTAAGCCCCACAGGGGGCACCTTGGGTGGTGCGGTCTGTGATAGGCTGCATCTGTAGGAGCATTGCCAGCAGGTCAAGGGATGTGATTATTCCCCTCTATTTGGCACTGGTGAGGCTGCATCTGGAATACCACACCCAGTTTTGGGCACCCCACTACAAAAAAGGATATGGACAAATTAGAAAGAGTCCAGCAAAGGGCAATAAAAATGATTAGGGGGCTAGGGGTGTGATGAAGTAAAAAAACCTCTTGGGTTACTGTGGTTCTTCTTTTCTGTTCCTGTTCTTTGGTGATGGGACACGGGGGTGTGATAACTATAGGTACCACTAGGAGGGGAGAGGCTTTAGTGCGACCTTACCTGGACCCCCTGGGGGTGACAGGTTGTGGCCGGTTTAGACCAGGGGCAGGGCAGCTGGATGGAGAGGAGAACAAAGAGGAGAGGGAGGAAGGAAGATGGAGGTCGGAGGGGCAGGACCTCCGGGGCTTGTCCTGGGGGTTTACTATCTGCCCTCCTAGGTGATCTGAGAGCCAACTGTCCTAGCTGCTGTGCAAAGTGGATTGCTAATAAACCCTCTGACTGCTACACTGGCTGAGTGTCACTGCTGATTGGGA
>ML682137.1:473904-532569 GCA_007922195.1 Podocnemis expansa
GGGGTGGGGAGCCCATGGGGCGGTGAGTGTGGGGGGTGGGGAGCCCATGGGCCTCCCTCTGACCCACTCTCTCCTGGCACCAGGCACCATCCTCTTGGCAAGGCCCGAGACCCCCTCCCAGCAGCCGGTCCCCTGGGGACGGGGGAGGGCAGAAAAGGGTGTGTTTGGGAAGTGAATTCTGAAGAGGGGGGCAAACGGCGTCTGAGGCGGCCCCCACTGCTGAGAGCTGAGCCCCAGGCCAGCAGCTCAGCCACGAGAGCCCATGGCCCCGGCTGGTGTCCGACTGGTCCGTAGCAGGCAGGCGCAGAAACCAGAGACCAAAATGCCCAGTTGCGTTGCACCTCCGGCTGGCCCCCACCCTGAGTAGTTTTTCACCCAGGCTCTCCCTGCCTCAGTGTCGGGACCCCAGTCCTTTCCCTGCAGCGATTCCCAGCTGCATCCACCCCTGTTGAGGAGCGACGGGCCCCGGCCCAGCCCCGAAGCAGTTCCTTAGTCCCATCGGTCGCTCTGCCGGGAAGTCATCCTGCTCAGCCAGCCTTTGCCCTACTTACACCCCTCATCCCAGGCTGTGTCCTTGGGATTTACACCCTCCAGAGAAGTCATTCTGCTGCTTTGGTCACATCCCCTCCCCCTGCCGAGCCCAACTCGACAGATGTAGCTGGTTTAATCTTTCCTGGGAAGTCGATCCATTGCTCTCCTCTGGGCTCTCTCCAGTTTGTTTATGCGCCTCCTGGCATTCCCAGGGGCCCATCCCCACAGGACCTCAGCTCCCATTACAGCGATCGACTCGGCATCAGAGCCCTCCGGCTGGAGCCTCGCTCTCTGCTCCTCTGTCGGTGGGCTGCGCTGCCGGCCAGAGAACCGACCCAGGCACCGGCGGTGTGCGGAGCATTGCCTGGGCACTGCCAAACCTCCCATGGGAGAGCTGCACAGAGCAGTCTGGCCTGCATTTTCCCCCTGTCTCTGCAGGGTAAAGCAGGGTGCTGGGGGAAGAGGGCTTTGTGGGCGGGTGGGATCCAGATCGTGCCTCCTGCGGTCCTGCTAGGAAGGAGGCTCCTAGGATGATGGTCCAGGGGTTTCTGGCAGGAAATGGGGGGGCATGGTGCTGTCTGTATAGCTGTCAGACCCATCCACTCTGGGAGGACAGGAGGCTGTTGAGAGTGGCTCTGACGGCTGTACCACTTGGCTTTGGTCACAGGGAGTTTTTAGTGGACATTTGCTAGTGGCCTCAGCTCCTACGCCGTGTTTATAGGTGAGCAGGTGCCCACAGGAATTACCAGGGTGCATCGGAACCAGGGTCAATGTAGCCCAGTCTCTGCAAGTTGCAAAGCGGACAACAGCAGCTCATCTTTGCCTCTTCCCAGCACTCTTGGACGCCTGAGAGATGCTATTTTTTCTGCTTGTTTTGCTACTCTAGAAATCCAGGTCCCTGTAGGCAGGCTGACTGGAGAGCTAATGGAGCAGGGACATCTCTCAAGCCAAGGGGTGGAAACTAGGTGGCTGTGAGGAGAAGTGAGATTTGCTCTCGGTTTGGGGTTTATTGACACCTATTTACCTCCAGTGGCTGGTTAACATGTGGGAGAAAGGAAGCCTTTGGTACAGTGTTAGCATCTTGGCCCCTTCCTGGAAGGTGCAGAGAGCTGCCAAGAACCTTTCCCCAGTGCTGCAGGCAAGGCCAAACTCTGCACCCTGTGCTCGCAAGGTAAAAAAGAAGCAGAAGATAAACATTCCCCGGCCCCATCCTCCATCAGAAGGGACACAAGGCTGCAGGCCACAAGCCCTTGGCAGGGCACCTTTAAGGTGCCGGCCGGTTCCAAAGGCTGCAGATATTTCTCTTTCTGGGCTGAAGCACTTTCTAGGGCCCGGCGTCTGCCTGCATGGTGCAGCTGATAGGCTGCAATTCAGGACACCTGGTTTGTGTCCCAGCTTTGCCATTTACTGGTGACCTTGTAGGAGTCTCTTCCCCTCTCTGGAAAATGAGAATGAGCCCCAGCTGCTTTGCAAAGAGATTCTAGGACACGCTGTGCTCTCTGACGGATGTGCCTAGCTTTTCTCCTCTGGAGGGCTCAGTCTTTAGAGCAACCCCTCTAGAATTCAGGGAGGGACAGAGCTGTCCTGTTCTGTGCAGCTCCGTGGGGATGTTGGGTGCGTTCAGTGGGGCATCTGACTGGGAGATGGCCCAAACTTTTCCTTGATTACTAACCCAGGTGAAACAAACAAGGACTCTGCTACCACTTTTAAAGACTAACATTTACGTATTGCATGAGCTTTTGTGGTTGAAAATTCCACTTTGTTAGATGCCTGAAGTTGGAAAAGTACAGATGAACGGGAGGAAAATAAATGCAGGAAAATGTAAGTGATAGGATCAGGTCAGACTGTTACAGCAAATCAGCATGCTTGTTTTGAATAGGTTCTTTATGTCCATCTTCACGCATTTGATGAAATGGGATTTTCTCCCACAAAAGTTCATGCCATAAATTAATTTGTTAGTCTTTAAAAGTGACACCAGACTCCTTGTTTGTTTTGCTGGACTAGACTAACATGGCTTCCCTTTTGGAATATAATCCAGGTGAAGGTCTCATCTGCTCCCAAGTGGGAGCTGAGTGGCAGGCAAGTCCCTGGACTCACCGGTGTCTGTAGACCAGGCGTGGAGCCTTTAGCAGGGTTTGTCCTTATGGGTGTGCCACCTCTGCTGCTCATGCGCCTCTCCAGCCACTGAAGCGTGATTTCTGGCTAGCAGTGTCCATTCAGCCCATACACATGCACAGTGCTTCCTTGTGGCAAGGTTGTGTGGTGGGTGCAGGTGATTCACCCTCAGTTCCTTCCCAACCACATCAGCCCCACGTGGAGCATTAACATGTCCTACTAGAGCATACTTGGCCTTTCCTCTTCTTTTGAAGTTAGTTTGTATGAGTGGGTTACTGTTCAGTATTTAGTAATAAATAGTTATGATGAGTGGACTGCTTTGTCCCTCTCCTTTCCCTGGAAGACTTGTCCCAGATGCTGCCTGTCTTGTTGGGCTGCTCTACCCATAAGCGACAGTCACTCCAAGTGCATCAATTGCATGGGGAGTCCCACCTCTCCCAGAAGTGCTGCTTCTGTTTGTCCCTTATGTCCAGGGCTAGGAAGCACATGAGGATAAATCTCAGGCTGTTGGCCATGGGACATTTCCAGCAGCCGCCTTCTGAGCCTGGTTCAGAGAGTCCTCATGTGCCCACACATCTGTCCCTGCACAGACCTGCCAGCCTATCAAATCACAGGGCATGCTTCTCTCTTCGGAGTCCTCTGGGAAATCTCCTCAAAAGAGCAGTATGGATTCTTGCTCCAAGGCCTTCATGTCTGAGGGCACTGCTGAGGCCAAGGACTCTTGCTTCCTTACCTGCAAGCCTGCAAAGCCCTGGAGCGCCAAGCAGAGGATGCAGGCTTCAGTATGGCGCCAGTGCCCTACGCCAGAGAGGAGGGAAGGCACCAGCTACCGTCAAACTCAGTCCTACCATTGGCACCGAAACTCAGGTGTGGTGTCATCCTGTGTCCAACCCAGCCATCAGGACTGACCCAAGCAGCTCAGCCGGGGTGACTCTGCGAGTGGTGCTCACAGCACTGAACAAGCATTGGCGCCTCACATCATGCCCATCGTCATTGGTACTGTCCGCTCCAGCTATGGCGTCGGCACCCTGGTCCTTTCAAGTATCACAGGAATTCTGATTGCAAGGGATCTCGCAGCATCAGATGGTATGTCACCACAATGGAGCCGCTGGTTTAAGCATCGCTTGATACTGAGATCTTCATCTCTGAGTTCCCATGCCATGGCCCAGGACTCTCCTCCACCCTCATTAGCTGCCCCACTCCCATTCCCATGGGAGGATGTGGAGGAAGAGGATTCCCAGTCGGTCTCCTCAGTTTCTATGAGGGGTTCTCCTCAGAGCCCTTTGGAAATCCACCTTCATGCTGGGTCCCCAAGGAAGTTTGAAACAACCTTGTGTGCCATCCACTCTTCCTTGTGGTGCCCTACAGTGGGACCTGTGAGCTATTTATAAAGAGCAGTGTACCAGCCTACTGGTACTGTCCCACTGGGAGGCTAGGCTTTCCCATCCTCCCTCTATCCATCTACATCAGCAGGCCGGGCAGACGAGGAAGTCTTCCATTTCAACGCCATACAGTGTTTACTAAATGGCTACCGCTAGACTTTGGGGAGTAATTCTAGTCCATAGTTGTGCTGGGCCATCTGTTGGCCAGAACAGCTCTTCAAGCAACCCGAGATGGTGAGGACACTGCTGCCAGGCCCATTTCTGCAGCAGGAGTTATGCGCAGGGCATCATGGTTCCCCCTTTTGGGGTTTCTGACAGCAGTTCAGAACACAATAGGGCTCTTCCCCTTTGAAGGTCAGACACTTTTCACAAAGACCACAAATGACTCCCTGCACACGCCGAAGGACTCCACGGCTGCCCTGCGTCCCTGGGACATTTACACACCTCTGAGGAGCAGTCTGTTCTGTCCACTCCAGAGATCACGGCCTGTTCAGTTTCTGGGCTGCCACTGTCCCACACACCCTTCCCCCCTCCTGAAAGGAAGATAAATCTCCAAGGAAGAGAGACACTCAGCTGGTCTCCAAGATCACTAAAGCACCATCTACATGGCTGTCGGTCCCCTCCCCTCACAGGGCAGCCCGTTCTACTCAGAATATTTCCTCATGCCAAGGGTGGACAGAGGCTGGAGGCTGATCTCGGATCTAAGTCAGATGAGCAAGTTCATGAAGCTTCCAGAGCTCAGGGTGGTGACTCTGGCAACTCTAATTCCTTCACTAGAAGAAGGGGACTGGTTTTAACCCTCAACTTACAAGCAGCCTACGTCCAGATAACTAAACACCTATTACACAGAAATATGTAGGATTCACCATAGGCCAAGATCATTTCCAGAGACGAGGGCACCTCTTTGGCTTAAGCAATTCTTGTCTCCTGTATCTCAAGAACTGGCTACTCAAAGGCGGCTCTTCCAAGGTGGAGTTTTTGTTTACACGGAGAATGCCCTTGTTCTCTTCCAAGTGTTGGGCCTACAGCTGAATGCAAATAAATCCATCATAGTACAAGTCCAAGGGATAGAGTTTACGTGGCCATATTTGGACTCAGTGACAACTAGAACTTACTTCCCTCTAGATGGGTTTGGGACCCTGTCAGGACTGGTAGGGACAATTCAGCGAGGCCCTTGGACATCAGTTAGGCGCTCTCTTCAACCCTGTGTCTGCCTTGGCCACATGACACCTTGAATCTTTGTGAGCCATCATGCAAGGTGACACCATCTAATGCAGTGGTTTTCAAACTATGGGTTGGGACCCAGTACTGGGTCACAGACCCTCAGATACTGGGTCATGGCATCACCTGCTGCAAGAATGAAGGCATTGCTCAAAGATGTAATTATTGAGCTATGGGTATAAATGATTTTTTTTGACTGGGTCCCGAGGAAAGAAGTTTGAAAACCACTGATCTAGTTCCAAAGGGGCAGCCGTGTTAGTCTAGTTCAGTAAAACAAACAACGGGTCCTGTCCCACTTTTAAAGAATAGCAAATTTATTTATTTCGTGAGCTTTCATGAGAGAAAATCCCACTTCATTAGATACTTTGCAGATCTTTCAAAGTGTCTGATGAAGTGGGATTTTCTCCCACGAAAGCTCATGCAATAAATTCCAAAGGGATAGCCATGTTAGTCTGGTTCTGCAAAACAAGGAAGGTGTCCTGTGGCATTGAAAGACTAACAAATTTATTTATTGCTTGAGCTTTCCTGGGAGAAAATTCCACTTTGTCAGACGCTTTGAAGTTGGGGAAACTGACAGAATGGGAGCGAAATAAATGCAGGGAAATGTAAGGTGTAGGGCCAGGTCACACTGTAACAGCAAATCAAAGCAGTTGTTAAGATTCAAACACTGGGAAACAACATATAGATGAAGGTGAGGTCAAATCAACTGTTGTAATGGGAAATTAACAGGTGATTTGACCTCACTGTCCTTCACCTTTCCCCAAGTCCTAAGGGTGCTGAACAAGATCTGACAGAATAAGGCCAGAGTTCTCCTTGTAACACCTACCTGGCCAAGGCCAACTTGGTACCCTTGCCTGCTTCACCTCTGCATCCAGCTGTTGACTAAGCTCTCAACCATCCCACATCTCCTGTCTCAGGATGCGGGTTCACACCTCAGGGCATGGGTCCTCAGTCTGGTTCTTAATCACCTCATAAGGTCTCCATCTGAACCAATGGCAAACTGCTCCATGCTTCATTCATCTATGAAGACGGTCTTCTTGGCTGCTACCAAGTTGGCCCATAGGGTCAAGGAAACTGGCATCACGATGGCAAATTCCCCACCACCATCCCTTTTTCATGTTTTTAATAGGGTCTCTTTACATCTGCTACCCTAGGTTCCTCCCAAAGTTGCATCAGATTTTCATCTTAACTTGCCTATCCATCTCCCAGTATTTCCCCCAAACCTGCCAGTTCTCAGCAGAACTCGTATTTCTGAGGATCCTGGATGTTGGAAGAGCCTTGGCCTTCTGCCTGGCTAGGACTGAGCCAGTTAGGAGATTGCCTAGGCCCTTAGTATCCTTCACAAATGGTGCCAGGGGGCTCCTGTTTCTGCTCAAGGCTTTGGAAATGGATGGCAAGATATAAGTCTACAGGTGCTCAGCCCCCAGCAAGAGGTGGGAGCGGATGGTCACATAACAGGCAATTTCTGCTGCATTTTTTAAGAAAGTCCCAGTATCTGAGCTTTGCAGAGCTGCTGCTTGGCATTCAGTCCATGGCTTTCTGAGGCCTTGTGCCTGGCTTCAGGCTGTCCTGACGGCTGCAATACTCAGCTCCGTAGTTCCAGCACCGTTTCCATGGCCCCCAGCCTGTAGCTGCCTGGCATGGAGCCCCCAGTGACTGTGGTTCTCTGACATGTGACCCTCCTCGTGTGCAACCACCCACCCTCTGCTCTGGCTGGTCCCTAGGTGATGATGCGTGGAGAAGGGACAGGGCAGTTCTCCTACACCTTACTCAGACTTGGCATCTGCCCCAAGAGGGTGCTGGACGCACGAATGGGCCGAATGAACTCTGCTCGCTAGAAGTCTCCCACTGAGGGCTCAAGAGGCACCTGCAGCCCTGGAGTGGAGGCTCGAAGAACCAGTTACTGCACAGAGGGAATAATGTCTCCTTCCCCCCGAACGGAAAGGTGAGCCTATCATCTGCAGGGTCAGGTAGTGGCCAAGTTTCTGCAGAGTCTGGTGTGCAGTGACCACAAGGCCTGTGTGGGCAATAACTGGACTTAGTGGCTCCTCCTGCCCCTGTGAGTGAGCCCTAGGCATGTGGGGGGAGCCACTACTGGCCTTTGCTCTTACACCCTGGGGGTGTGTGGGTGCCTGTAGGGCCCTGCTCACCTCCCATCCACCTGTCAGTCTTTGTCCCCTGGTGTCTGAGGCCTGTGGAAAGCAGCACAGCGTCAGGGGGGTTTGGCTGAGGGACGCCTGGTGCCATCCATGACTGTGTAGGTGCACAACCTCCTCTCTTCCTCCCAGTCTCCCTCCACCATGGTTCCCTTTGGGTCCTGGGGTTCGAGGCAGCTTCCCCCAAGTGCCATTGGCTGTATTTTCCCAGGTAATTCTTTCTTTCTCACATTCCTAAATGGTCCCAGCACTTCTTGAGTTCATCCAGGAATTTCTGATTGTGCCATCTCCCTTCCTAGAAGGTGCATCATGGCCCGAGCAAGGGCCAGCTGCCAGCGTTTAACGCAGTGTTGCTGTGCTTGGACAGAGCCTCGAAGAGCCAGGGCGCTATCCCCTGTCTCCAGGGAGGCTACACGCTGGCTCTCTTTGCACATTGTCAGTGAGGGGTGCAGTGATCAGCATTGGGGAGGTGAATGGGGAACTGGCCATGCTCCCCTGGTGCCCGCAGGATCCTCTCTTCTTCCTGCCAGGGCTGATTCTCTGGGCAGTGAATTCACCAGCAGAGCAGAGGGAGGGATTCAATTTCCAGGAGCTGGGGTTATTTTCCAGCAGCTGCCTGGCTTGCTCAGCATCTCCGGACAAATGGAGACTGGTCCCTGCCCCAAGGAGCCACAGCTGGACTCTATGCTCTGCGGAAGGACATTGATCGGCACCCAGAAACAGTCCTGTGTCCTACCCCAGCTGCGTTCCAGCTGAGTTCACTTCTCATGTGGAGAAAGGATGATTGTGCCTTTAGAGATGGGCTGGCTACCTCCCCCTCAGCCTGCCAGCTCCCACACTCAGGCGGGTGCTAACGGAAGTACCCTGGCTCACCCTGCTCCCTTGCCAGCACCCAGACACCTAGTGAACGCTCCCAGTGCCAGGCTGCTAGCCCCATCCTGCCCACCCGGGACGGTGTTCTGCTTTCCTCCCCATTGCAATGCACTCTGTCCTGTCGGGGACAGGCTCCAAGGTCTCTTCGCTCCTAGGCACCCCCTCAGAGCCTGCACTTGGCTTCACAGCTGGGCCAACAGAGCCACCAAGCCTCCCTGTTGCCCCAGGATGTGCCCAATGAGTGGCATTCCTGGGGCTGAAAGGACTCCAGGGAAGCACCTGTTCCCCACGCCCTAGGAAAGAGAAGGTGTGCGTTCTGCCCCACACCCACAGAGCCAGCTACCTTGCCCGAGGTAGCACCTCCACCGCAGCCAGGTCCCCTCCAAGGCAGTGGGGAAGCACTGACGCTCAGCTCCTATTCCGAGAAGATCCTCTCCCTTGCAGAGGGTCGTGTGGGGTGCAAGTCGATGCCAGCATGATTTTCTGATCCTCTCATGCTACAGAACTTCCACTGAGGCACCCCCTGCCAGGGGAAGAGAGGAGGTGGTGGAGCTGCCAAGAGCTGGAAAATGAGGGACTGCATGTCCCAAGGAAAAAGCGCATCTCGGCAGCAGGACCTGCCGCAGGCAGCTGGAGTCCGGCTTCCTCTAAGACAGAGACCTGAGGGGACTGGGCCAGGCAATGTCCTCGTGGAGTGTCTGGCACTCGCATACCAGCACAGACACCTCACCCAGGTCCCGTCTGTGCTCTTAGCTGGAGGCGGGTGCATTCTCTGAAGACGGCTTTCTGAGGTGTGGGATCCTGACAGTACTGGCCACCCTGGGAGAGCTGGGAATGGTTCCTGGCAGTCATGCCTTGTTCCACTACCTCCACTGTCTGCACACCAGTAAAACAAACAAATTTATTTATCGCATGAGCTTTCATGGGAGAAAATCCCACTTTGTCAGAGTCTTTGAAGATGGGGAACTTACACTCCCCTGCATTTCTTTCTTCTGATTCTGTAAGTCATGGGATCAGGTCCGACTGTAACAGCAAACCAAAGCAGTTGTTTAGATTTAAAGGCTGGGGACAGCATATTGGAAGAGGGGGAAGTAGAGAAAGGGCAATATCACCTTTTGTAATAAGAAAGCCAACTGATATCTCTGTTCAAGCCCAAGGTAAAAAAGAGAAACTACAGAGTTAGAATTCATTTGCAATTTTGATACCATTACCTGGGATCCTGCAGGTCGGTCACTGGGGTGGGGGATGTAAGACCTGTTGGGGGCAGCAGAGCCGGACAAAGGAAGTCTTTCCACACTGGCAGAACTCAGGTGCTCTCGAGTCAGGAGTGGCATGACCTACTAGCTTCAGTTGTAATTTATTGTGGAGCTGCTCCTTGGCCCTGTCTGAGAGCTTCCTTCCGCTAGGAGCTTGGTGGTGTCCCATTCCAGAAGGTTCAGCTGGGGGCCTTCTGAGCTGGAGAACCCCTTGGTGATCGTCACATCCCCACATGCTCCCAAAAAAGTGCCAGTGATGCTGACCACCTGCATGGGGGAGGGCCGAGTGCATGGACAGTCTGGGGCAGGGATGTCTGTCAGTGACTGAGCGCACCAGAATGGCTGGCTGAGGAGCACTTGGTTGGGTGGGGTCTCCAGCTGGGGGCTTGCTGAAGGTCTGAAGAACCGTGCATGGTCCCTTCTTGTGAGCTGAGAGAGTTGCAGACCATGCCTGGCCAGCAGCTCCTTAGACCAGTGTTTCCCAACCAGTGTGCCACGGCACACAAGTGTGCCGTCAGGACTGAGCAGGTGTGCCACAAAATTTTTTGAAAAACTACTCAAAAGAGCTCTGGATTGGCTCATGAATATTCATGAGTTCGTTTGGAAAGTATATGGCAGTGTGCCTCAAATTACTTAAAGGTAACAAGGTGTGCCACGTCAGAGAAAATTTTGGGAACCACTGCCTTAGACAGCTCCTCTCCCATCCAACTGCCTTTGAAAGCCCACAGGGCTGCTGCAGATTCTCTGGGATCCCCTCCCAGACCCATGGGTCTTGCTGACCTAGTGAGGTCCCCAGCAGTCCCTAGGCAGGTCAGAAGGCCCATCGGCGGTGACGCTTGGAAGGGAAATGAGAACCAAGGCTGTGGAGCCTGGGACCCCCCTTCCTATCCATCTCCTCCTGGCTCCCTTTGCTTGTCAGAAACATTTCAGAGTTCTAAAAAAATCTACAGAAATTCCCAGACAAATGGCTCCATCAGACTGAGCTGGCCACACACTGCACAGGCTCCCTGATGTTTTGGATGTTACTGAGCATCTTTCGATACACGGAGGCCAGTTGCTGGAATCAAGTGATTAGGTGAGAATCTCCCTTTGTTGAGAAGATCCCACAATCCCCCTTGTAAGTTTCTGCTCTCACCAGCTGGAGGGAAAATCTTAAAGGTCTGAGCCAAGGGCAAAGCCAGAGGACAAAGAAATAGACCCACAGATTTATTCTTTTTTCCATCTCCTGGTTGTTAGTTGCAGTTTTGTGATTTCAGAGGCCTGCCTGCTGTGAGAAATGGCCAGTGAGGGCAGATGGACGTGGAGGCTCAAGCCCTCAGCATCTCATGACTTTCCATCCTGGGCAAGCTGTACCCAGCTCTGCAGGGACCTGAGGGCTCTCCCTGTAGCCTCCGGGGAAATGGGATTGTGACATACACAGTCAGAACAGACACATTTGTCACTAGATGGAAAAGTCAGAAAAATGTTGATTGAGAAATGCTGAAAGGTTTTTGTTGGGGATTGACAGTGATTTGTCCACCTAGGCTGCTGCAGTGTCTCAGGGGGGTCCTAGGTGTGTATCTCTCGTGCTCTCGTTCTCTTCTAGACATCTCATTGGACTGCATCTCCCAGAGTGCCTCGGGGTCTCTGCTTGTGATCTCCCTTGGGAGTGACCATGGGGGGCATTAAGGCAGACGTAGGCTGGCCAGGGAGAAAGGTCGCCAGGGGAGAATGGGAGCTTGTGGTGTTTTGAGGGGCCACAGCAGCCCAGGTAGATGCAAAGATTAATATCAAGCCAAAGTATTTAGTATCAGTTTTCCTAAGGGGAAAATTCTAATGAAAATGGTCTTTTCTGGAAGACAATTTCAGTGAAATCTTGTTTTCTATCAGGAAAATGTTTTGTTCTAAATGTTTTGACCAGCTCTACCTCAGGTTTTTTTTTTCTTTTTAACACTCTGACCGGATTTGTCCAGTGTATCACACCTTGACTATCATACTGAACTGAGACAGAGTAGGGAAATAGCAGGAAATTGCAGGTAAAAACAGTTGCACAAATGTGGTGGCTATAGAGGGGATCTTCACTTCCCAGAGTGTTGTGAAGATGAAATCCATTAAAGAATGTGAGGTGCCCAAATGCTACACAGATGGGGGCCAGATAAGAACCTGAAATAGATTAGAATGGCTGGGAATTCTGGTTGGTTAAACTTAGAATAAATCTATACTCAAGGAAATGCAGCCAAGGTCACCCCAAAACAGAGCTTCTGGTCTGAAGTGACCCCAACTTCTCATCTTTGCCTGTCTCTGTTGTAGTATGTGTTGGGTTGGGATCCAGGACTTTTCTGGGGGCCTAGGAGTGTGAAGTTTGTAGAAATCTCAGCACTGCTTCTCGGCTGCAGGAACTGGTTGAATGCAGATGTTTGGTGCATGCTGTAGTTTCAGCTCTGGGCCCAGGCGGGTTGTTCTGTTTAGTGACTGTCACCCAGAGAACGGCCATGAATCCTGGCAATGACTTGCTGGAGCTACTCCAGTGCCTCTCTTTCCATGGACTGTGGCTTGCCACAGCCAGTGGATGGCTTGGTGTAGGGGGATCGATTTGCAGCCATACTTCTGGTATTGGGGGCTGTTCTGAATTTAACCTTTCCTTGAATTTCTTACTTTCTAACAGCTGGTCTGGGGTAATTACTCTGTTCTTGCAGCCCACGGAAGCTTATGCCTAAAGAAATTTGTTAGTCTTTAAGGTGCCACAGGACTTTTGTTGTTTTGGTGTGCACAGACCAGCACAGCTCCCCCTCGGGAACTTGTACGTTGTTCTTGGGAGCTCTTCACCCTCTTGGGGTCCATGTATACTGCAAAAAAGACCTCATGGCGATAAGTCCCAAAGTCCAGGTCAACTGACTTAGGCTTGTGCTATGGGGATAAAAATAGCCCTGCAGACGTTCCTGCCTGGGCACTGAAACCTGGCATGGGGAGAGGATCTAAGACCCAGGCTCCAGCTTGAGCCAGAACGTCTACAGTGTGGTTTGTAGCCCTGACATGCAAACTACAGTCAGCCGCCCCAGGCTTTGAGGCTTGTTGCTGGGTGGTGTTTCTTGTAGTGTAGCTGTATCCAGTTATTTGGCTCCAGTTTAACAAGACTCTTCTCGTGGGCCTCATCAGATGTTCTGAGCTGGGCCTTTGTGGCTCTTGCTGTTCCCCTGGCCAGGATCAGGGAGTGTGTCCTGTGGAAAATGAGCTGGAATGGCTCTGTGTTCCTCAGGACTCATGGCCCTTCTGTGAGCAAACGCTCCCTGTGGTGCCAACATTCATGGTTCTCTTGTGACTCTTGGATATTTGGTGTTTTTCTTAAAGCCCCAGCTCCTGGAGTCCTGAAATCATGGGAGACTCACAGCTTCCATTAAAAATAGAAGTAAATGTCCAGTCCTCGCTGTTGAGCTGAAAATGTGACATGGGTGTCCTGCCACAAGTGAAAAATCACCATCTGGGTTATTTTTAAATCAATCTCTTGATTTCTGAGGCTCTTCTTGTGTTTTTGGCCTGTGCGGTGCAGGTGACATGGGAATCGCTGTAATAGCCAGTGCCGTGGGGAGGGGAGCCAGCGAAGGGTCAGGGAGTGACTGTGACCTCTCTCCACATGTGGCTGTCTTGCAGTGAAGAGCCTTTTCCTGCTGGAACCAGTGAGGCAAGGTACAGAGTGCAGCCCTACGTCCGTTCCCCCAGCAGCACCACATCCCACCAGCTCATAGATTGACTGGTGTTAAGGTCAGAAGGGACCAATGTGATCATGTCCTCTAACCTCATGCGGCTCGCAGAAACCTCCCACCCACTCCAGCAATAGACGCCTATCCTGTGATTGCATCACTGAAGTCCGCAGGTCATGGTTCAAAGCCTCCATGGGACAGAAAAACCACCAGCAAGTGGCTCATGCCTCACACTGCAGGGGAAGGTGATAAATCCCCAGCACCCCAGCCAATCCATGTTGAGGGAAAATTCCCTCCTGGCCCCACATGTGGAGATCAGCTAGTCCCTGAGCACTGCAAGACTCACCAGCCAGACACTCAACGCAGAATCTCTAATAACTCAGAATCCGGCCCATCAATCATCCCATCACAAACTGAGCAAGTGACTCACCCCACTTAGTGCGGACCCCAGCCCTTTGCAGAGGCTTTGCTTGGGGGGACAGCTGTGGTGGCGATGCCTTTCATGTTCCTCTGTGCAGCCGAAGGGCTGGTTCCCAGCGGAGAACAGAGCAGGTGGTGGCAGCCTCCCCTGTTGCCCAGGAATATCTAAGTAGCACATTGCAGGCTGAGAGACGCACTCAGTGCAGCAGGGCCCCTCTCCTAGAGAAGATACACCCTGCAAAGCCTGCAAGGCAGAGTCAGGAACAGATGGGTCACACAGCAGGGAGAAGGGGAGAGGGTAGAAGGGAGTTTCTGGGGCATCTCGTTCTTGGAGTCTGGAGGGGTAGCAGCCTGGCAAACAGCTTTGGGAAGGGCTGGCAATGAGAGGAGCAAGCCCAGGGTGTCTAGGAGGCTTGGCAGGGGAACAAGCAGAGATGAAGGGTCTCCCAAGAGCCCATGGCCAGGAGCAGGACACAGCCTTCTTCTGTGTATTCCCCATGCCACGTGCAGAACCCGCTCAGCCTGGCACGCGAGAGGAGACATTCGCAGGGCCGGCTGTGGAGCTATCACTGGCTGAGAGAAGTCTCATGCTCTGGTGACACTGCCCCGGGCGTGCAGGTGCACAGGAACTTGCAGTGCGAGTTTAAAGTTGCGTTTCCATGACAACTCACACATAGGAATTTGCTTGCACGGATATTTGGGCTACGCTCCAAACTGGATGGCTCCATTCTGCCTCGCTACAGCCCCCCAGCAGTGAGGAGATGAGACAACTGATGGATATGGCAGGGTTGTCAGTGAAGCACGTGATCCTGACAATGCACTGGTCAGCGTGACAGGCTGTGGTCTGCACACACTAGTCGCCTACCTATTGGGTCTTCAGCTTGCTGTAGGCAGCAGGGCAAAGAAGGGACTTGAAGGCGTGCACGAGGAGGCTGCACAGATGGTTGCCAGAACTCCCATTTGCAACCAGAGGCTCTCCAAAAAGGGGGCTTGGTGGAAAAGGCCACAGCATCAAGATGCAGGAGAAACCACTGGACTGACTCCCATGGAGCTCACTGCACAGCGAAGGGTGCACGGTCCTCCTGGGCCGGGGCTTGTGCACATGGCAGCCGTTCAGAGGTGTTTCATTCCTAACTCAAGCCAGCTGTGGTCCAGGGCTCAGGAAGTTGTTGGGGAGGGAGGAGGGAGAGGTGTGAAGAGGAAGCTGTTTTCAGATTAAGACAGGGCTCAGTCCCTGGTGGCTCTGAAACCCTATGTACTCTGGCACCTTCCCAGCCTCCTAGCTCCCCATCAGTGGCCCAAGCAAGATCTGTTGGCCAGAGCCTGAATATCTGTAAGACCAGCCCTGAAGGAGGGGGTCTCTCTGTATTACACTTCAAATGGAAACCCCCTTATTTGAGCAACCCAACTGGGTACATCAGTGTGAATCGCTGGCCCTTTCCCTCTGCCCCATCCATGGGTGCATCCCACACTGCACACGGACCTTTCCTCTCACCCGTTGGGCTGGCTTTGTATGGTGGCAGCATCCGAGATCCTTGTCAGTTCCAGATGTCATTGCACGGGGCACGGACAGAGCCCATCCCTGCCCCATAGCCCCAAGTCTGCCTAGGCCCTAGGTGAGACAGGTGGGTGGGGCCCAGCCGTGGGACTGCTGAGGTGACAGCGAGAGGCACAAAGGTTTGCTCCAGGTGCAGGCTGGAGGCGCCAGCATTGGGATTTTCAGGAGACACCATGGCTGGGTGACGCTTGTGAGTCTCAAACAGGCCTGGACCCAGCTACCCGTTCTCCTCAGCCTGTCCTCCTCCAGGCTGCCAGCAGAGCTGGCTTTTGGGAGGTGATGGGGAGGAGGTGAGCAGTGGCTCCGAACTCACAAGGGAGGCACGAATGAATGGCAGGGTATGCGACCACGCTCAGGGATGATGAGAGGCCCGTAGTCCTGCGGTCGGGGCTGGTAGGTCGAGGTCTGGCAGGCCTTCTCCAAGCTGCTCCATGTCACTTGTCCTCTCCAGTTTCTCCTCCAGACCCAAGGGCTTCGAACTCTTTGTCCCTAGAGGCCTGATGCCCCACTGCCTGCCCTTCGCCCAGCCCATGGGGCCTGTGATCTCCAAGCCTGCCTCCTTGCATGGACATGGGGCTGAGGGGTAGAGATAGCCATCTGTGGGTGCCCTTGCCTACCCGCTGCAGAGTGATCTGATCCCTGCTTGTCCATTTGCTTCAGGCCCCCTCAGGACATCAGCTTGGAGGAGTTTGACGATGAGGACCTGTCGGAAATCACGGATGACTGTGGAATTGGACTGAACTACGACTCAGATCATTATGAGAAGGTGAGAGAATAGCCCGGGGCTGAGACAGGCAGAGAGCCTGGGGCCCACATGTATCAAGGGGTGGGTGCCACCACCCAAAATGGGAGGCCCGGTGCAGATCAACTGTATCTATATGCCTGTTCCCTGCCAGTGTTGCCCCCCACAACTCCCCACCACCAAGTAAATCCCCATGGGCAAAGTTCAAGGCGTGGGGCAGCTGCCAGAAGGAAAATCCCATGTTACTGCAATCTGTGCCCTGCCCACGGCTCCCCAGGCTCTGCTGGGGCCCCTCAGTCCTGACCTGCAGTGCCCCAGCCTCTTTCTCATCTGGTAGCTCTGCCCACCCCCAGCTTCAGCAATAGCCTTCAGTTCCAGCCCACAGCAACTCAGCCTAATCCACACTGGGCTCACACCTCCCCAGCGCTGCACATTTTTCAATCAAGAGGGGAGGTTTCTCTACAAGCTCTGCTTTAGGAGCTATTTGGGGCAGGCCTCTGGCCTAGGGTACATTGGGAGGCCAGGCTAGACAGTCACATCGGTCCCTGCTGCCCTTGAAATCTGCGTCCCTCAATCTCATCCTGCAGCACCTGTCATTCCTCCCTGTCTGCTGCCATCCGGCAGCCCCTCTGCCCAGCTGTGTCCACCCTACTGCCCTGGGCAAGTGTTAGCACCGGAAGGTCCCGCTCTGCAGTGCTTCCTCCTCCCAGCATCTTGGAACGTGTGCAGTAGGCTACACACTAGCCAAGCTCATATGCTCATCTGGTGAGCTGGGTGCAAGCAAATGTGCTTTAATAGGGCTAAATATCAGTGTAGATGTCCAGAAACAAAGGCTGTTGGCCATGCATACAGGGTGGAGGGCTCATGTGACCCGGGCCTTCTGGGATAACATCCTGAATGAGCAAAAATCAGGGCAAGATGCAAAACTAGGGGCCAAAACCCAGAAACCACTGACAGATGGTACTTAAACCAGCCTCCCCGTCAGTAACAAAACATGCTTCTGATTCCCCCAACTTGTCTTCACAAAACGTAACAAAATAGAAACAGTCCCCTTTATTGCACATCAGCTCCTCCGGTATCCACCCAGTCACTGGGTCTCTTAAAGAAATAGGTTTTCCTGATCCCAGAAGGGTCAGCCACATTACCCAGAACAATATAGACTTGGATCTTACCCAAAAAAGCATGCTGCCAGCCAGTCCTTTAGCAAGTACAACTAAAGGTTTAATATGAAAAGAAAAGAAACAAAATATGAGTGATTGTTAAAGGGTCATGATGAATCACATACAAATCATTTGGAGTCCATAGAAAACACATCCAATTCCTCTGGAAGACACCCAGCACCTGGGTGGGTCTCAGTCCTTTGTTCATTAGCAGCAGAATAGATCCAGAGGTAGGTTTTTTGTTGCAGACTGGAGATTGAAGACCAAATGGAGCTGGGGCTGCTGCCTTTTATCACCTCTGTCCTTCTTCTTGCTGTGCAGAGTCCTTGCAATCAAAATGGAGCTGAGGCACATAGGCAAGTCTTAGAGGCTTAAGAGGTTTCTCCCTGGGCCCACTATACCTTGGAGCTTTCCTAAAAGGCCATTAAGGAGACAATAGTTTTGTAGCCACCCGGTCCAGGAGTGTCCCTGAATCAAATAACTTGGAACACAAATAGAACAAACATATTAATTTCTAATACAGACATGACACTTACACACACACCATGGAATCATTCCTAACAGATTACAACCTTTCTGTTGGTACCAAACATGACATATCACATTTTGATTATTGCAACTATGAAATATTAATATGAAAAATAATAATGAATGAGTCTCTAAAGCCAGATGGTGTCACAGCTCCATCTTGGGATGCAGAAACTCTGAAAAAGATTGGGGGGATGTAGTGGAGATTTGACTTGACGTGAGCTCCCAGTGTGGCGCTGTGGCCAAAAGGACTAATGCAAGCCTGGCAAGCATAGACAGGTAATGTAAAGTAGAGAGATTACTGTCGTGTGTGCCTGTATGTGCTGCTGGGGAGGCCATTGCTGTAAACGTGTCCAGGTCTTGTGTCCACAGTCACAGAAGAACAACGGTGAGCTAGAAAGAGTTAAGAAAAGGCAGAAGTGATTAAAGGCTTGGGAAATGAGTTTTGTAGCAATAGACTCAAGCAGCTTAATCGGTTTAATTTAATAAAGAGAAAGTTAAGGGACGACTGGATCACACTTTAGTGGGTAATAGAGGACCATTTGATTTAGCAGACAAAAGTGGACTAAGATCCAGCTCCTGGCAGTTGAAGGCAGATAAGACTCAGACTAGAAAGATGGGCAGTTTTTTAATAGGAAAGGTTTTTAACCATCGGGACAATATACCAAGGGTCTTGGTGAAGTCTTCATTACTGGCAACTTTTAAATCAAGATTGGAGGACGATGTAACAGATGAGCTCTAGTTCAAACAGGAATCATTTCAGGGAAGTTCCATGGCCCATATTGTAGAAGTAGGTCAGATTAGACCAGTGGCTCCTGACTTTGGGGGTGGGGCCCCATTGGCAAGGCGCCAAAGATTTCTGGGGCTCCAGGAGGCTTCAGTAAGATTAAGGTCACTTAGCCCTTGAACTCCATGCTGGGTGCAGCACCCTGAAGCCACGTGTCAGCTGGAGCAGAGGAGCAGCCACCCCTGATCCCATGCCTCCATGTCCTGAAGTGGCTGGACGCTAGCTAGAGAGAAGCAGTGTCCTCCTGATGGGGGCCTGGAGCAGCCCCAGCCGACTCACCAGAGCCTACCTCCATTACACTCAACCTCTGATGGATGGAAAGAGGTGAGGCCACATGGGGCATGTGGGTGGCTGCCCCAGGGAAAGCTTAGTTTCTTATTCAGGTAAGAATAATTTATTATTATGTAATTTACTGGTGGTGGTCTCATTGTATGGGTTTGTAGGGGGTTATAGATGTTTATGGACAGTGAGGGGTGGTGGCAAGGCAGAGCAGGTGAGCGGGTGCATTAGCCAGTGTTAACTGGGGGCTCTTGCTCCAGAAGTCTGAGGACCACTGGACTAGATGATCGTAGGCCATCACAAAGAAGATAAATAAACTATTTGTGCCAGTCCTGATTGCAGAGTGCAGGGGATGTGAGGGAGATTCTCACATTTGAGCCGTCCTTTTTTAGGTGACAGATCTGAGGAACTGTCCCAAACTGAGGTGTCAGTGGAGGAGGTTTTGGTACAAAATGATAAAGCAGTAATCCTAGAAGATGAGGGTTGGAAGGGACCTGAGGAAGCCATTAAATCATCCCAGCCAGGCAGAGCCGTAACTAAAAAATTCAGCACGTGGGGTGCGTTCTGATTAAAACATAGCCCCTTACCATGGCCGGCGCTTGGAGTGAGCGGCTAGGAACTTGCCCTCTAATGGAGCGGCTCAATGGAGTCGCTCTGGCATGACTGGGGCAAAGCCCTGCTCGCCCCGCTATAGTTATGGCCATGCAGCCAGGGCTTCATCAACCCGGGCCTTAAAAACCCTCTAGGAATGGAGGGCTGAATAGCGACTTTGGATTTTTTTTTCTCATTACAACAGGTGATTTGATCTCATCTTCTTTATGTTGTTCCCCAGTGTTTGAATCTTAACAGCTGCTTTGATTTGCTGTTACAGTGTGACCTGATCCCATGTCTTACACTTCCCTGCACCCATTCTATAAGCTGCCCATTTTCAAAGTGTCTGACAAAGTGGGCTTTTCTCTCATGAAAGCCGCTGTGATAAATAAATGTGTTAGCCTGTAAGTGCCACAGGACAACTTGTTTGTTTTGCTGGACTAGAGTAACATGGCTGCTCCTCTGATACTTTTTCAACTTGCTGACAAGAATGCTGTGGGAGATCACATCAAAAGCTTTGCTAAAGTCAAGGTACATTGCATCCACCACTTTCCCCACCTCCACAGAGCCGGTCATCTCTTCGCAGAAGAGTTGGTCAGCAATGGTCTGTAAAATCATGGTCAGGTTGGTCAGTCACGGTCTGTAAAATCATGACTGGTCTACCTGGAGAGAGTGGATAGAGAAGTGTTATTTCCCCTTCACATAACACAGGAACCAGGTGTAACCCCTCCTGCCTACAGGCAGGCCCAGCATGGGAATTCTGCCTTGTGGCTTTACACAGGTTTGGGAAACTAAGCCTGAGACACCTTGGTGTGCTCTGCATTGTGTGTTAGATGTGTTAACTCAGACAAGACCCACTCGGACCGATCACCAGGAACAAGGTTTTATTTTGAAAGAAACATACAGCAGTATTACAGTCCATTAGCCTCCTTCTCCCTGCAGGGGAGGGCAAGAGTGTTTCCTGGGAAAAGCCAAGAAGTTTCTCCCAGCGTGCTGTAGTTTGTGGTCCACCACTTGTAGTTCTCACTGCTACTATTGAAGTGCCCTGTACCTTGGGCTACACAGGGATCACCCAGGACAATTAACAGGCACCAGGTTTCAGGTGAACAGAAGAAGAATTTCTTTGCACAATGCACAGCCAAGGTGTGGAACTCCTAAGTTCCTGGAGGGCGGCTCCCTCAGTGGCTTTTAGACAAGCTGGTCAGGGATGCAGCCCCATGGTCTGGACGCCCGTAAACCTCTGACCGCCAGAAGCTGGGAGTGGGTGACGGGGTGGCTCACTCAATACTTCCCCTGTTCTGTTCATTCCCTCCAAAGCAGCTGGCCCCAGCCCCTGTCAGAGATGGACTTTTGGTCTCATCCATCTGGCCATTCTTGTTCTTATCACTTCTGTGAGCAGCCCCTGCCAGCACCAGGCCTGAAAAGGATTCAGGCACCCCCACCACGTTCTCATCCAAGGGCAGAGCCAGAGCTCCTGGTAGTAGTGCGCCAGCCCAGCCCTGGGGGCACCCCTCCCATGGCTGTTAGGGGCTGCAGCTGGCCAAAAGCCAGGGTGGCTGAATTTCCTTCTCTGCACCCCTGGCTCAGCCAGCCGGGGACAGTCATCTGGGGAACAGGACGACTCAGCACTCCCACGCACAGCCGCTCCTGCCGAGTCAGTGCATGCTCCGCTGAGTCAGCCGTTCGGGGCCCAGAATGGTGCAGGGAGGGAGGGGAGCCTGCAGAGATGCCAACGTCAGGATCAGCCACAGAAACCAGCAGCACATGTGGCAAGGGGAGACTGCAACCCATGGGACCAGACACATAGCCTGGTGTGCCCCCTCTCAAGACAGTCTGATGCTGGAACACTGCCCCGATTCCTTCTGGCCTCCCCAGGATGGGCTGGTGTGGGAGCCTTGCCCCCTAACCCTGTGTACCCCCAGGAATGGCTGGTGTGGGAGCCCTGTCCCCTAAGCCTATGTATCCCCAGCATGGGATGGTGTGGGAGTTCTGCCCCTTAACCCCCTGTATCCCCAGGGTGGGCTGATGTGGGAGCCCAGCCCCCTAACGCAGTGTACTCCCAGGACGAGCTTATGGGGGAGCCCTGACCCCTAACCCCATGTACCCCCAGGAATGGCTGGTGTGGACGCCTTGCCGCCAACCTGTGTTACCCTAGGATGGGCTGGTGTGAGAGTCCTGCCCCCTAAGCCAGTGTACCCCCAGGATGGGCTGATGTGGGAGCCCTGCCCCCTAGCCCCATGTACCCCCAGGACAGGCTGATGTGGGAGTCCTGACCCTTTACCTGATGTACCCCCAGTACAGGCTGGTGTGGGAGCACTGTCCCTAACCCATGTACCTGCAGGACAGGCTGGTGTGAGAGCACTACCGCCTAACCCCCTGTGTTCCTCCCCCCAGGATGGGCTGGTACTGGAGCGCTGTGAGCAGCCCCATCCCATCTGCACCTTCCAGGAGGATTTCCAGGAGTTTGAGATGATTGATGACAATGAGGATGAGGAGGAGCCAGATGGGACTGGGCTGGATGTGCCGCCATCACCTTCTGCCTCCCCTATCCCGTCACCCGCTGCTGAGGAGACGCAGAAGGCCCGACCCAGCACCCTGAGCCTGAGCATGCCGGGGACCCAGGTGAGGGGCACGCAGCTGCTCTAAGCTGGGGCAGGGGTCTCCGTGTGTGGCACTGCAGGGGCTGTGCTGAGCTTGCATGCGTGAAGTGATATGACGTGATGTTCCTTGCATGGCACGGTTGGCAGTAGGTCAGAGCTTGGCTGCGTGACGTGACGTGACGTGACGTTCCCTGTGTGGCCCTGTTGGCGGTAGGTCTGAGCTTGGCTGCATGATGTGATGTGACGTTCCTTGTGTGGCACAGTTGGCGGTTAAGTCTTGTTGTCAGGCACTGGACCAGTCTGGTTTTGGGGTCTCTGTCCCTGTACTGGGTGACTTGGGGCACTGTGGGTGTGGATGTGAGACTGGGGGGTAGGGAGTGGGGCTTGTGTAGCTGCAGATACAGATGGCTAAAGTCCACTAGGTCCTGGCCTGTCTGGTGCAGGGCTGTCCCTAGGCTGCAGTTCCTAGTACTCAGTCCTAGCTAGCTTTTGTTTTAATTGTCCTCAGTATAATGGCTCCCCTCCAGCCCTGTCCCATCCCAATATGGGGAGATGGTTCCTCACCACAGGGGCCACATTGAGCCCATCTCCCTAGGAAGCAGGGGCACCAGGCATCATTTGCAGGCTGCCCTTCTGTTTTCCAGAATCTTGGCTTTTGCTACAAAAGCAGAGTCAAGTTTCTGGCCCTGGGGGCTGCAGAGAAGCCTGGAAATGTGCGTGGAGCACAGGTGACGCCATCCGGCCTGCCTCCACGCAGAGACTGAAGGGGCAGCCCGAGCCAAGGGAAATGCCCCATTCCTCTGCATGGGCCCAGCTAGGAGGTCAGGGCAAGTCATTCGAGGTTCTACATCGCCTGGAGGCTGGTGAGCTGCAGCAAGCAGCATCATGTTCTGGCACAATGGATGTCTGACCCTCGGCAGATGGCAGCAGTTAGACCCAGGGCATCTGACCCACACCAGGGAGCTGGTAGCAGAGGGCACTGCCAGCTGTTCAGGCTCCCTGGCCAGCCAGTTCCTTGCCAGAACAATAAGAGCCAGGCCTGCTCCTGCGGTGGCCCGGGGGCCAGGTAGGCTCTACCAGCTCTGTTATCTGTTGACAAACTCTTGCAGGTGCTGCTGTAGCGGTGATGCTGGTGGCATTGCCTGAGGGCTAGAAATGGGATTTTAATTAAACCTGAGACCGCCGCCATCCTCCTGTGACCCGAGGAGGTTGTGCCCATGCCTGTGTCTGAGCCTCCTGCGGGAGAGCTGTGCAGAGGTGCCGGATGGTCGGCAAATCCTCCGAGCAGCCTGTCTCCATCTGGTATCTCTCAGGGTGGGTGGCATGGGGCACATAGTCTTCCCCACATGGGACGGCAAAGGCTCCTGGAGGTGCCCTGAGCACAGCAGCCACCTGGCTCTCCCACAAGGCGCACCCAGGCTGGAGGAGGAGTTTAAAGGGGACCAGAGCAGCTCACTTGTGGACAGCTCTGAAGCCCATATCCTCAACACAGGGCTTTCCAGACAAGCAGTGCCTGAAGGGCCCTATCCTGGTACGTTCTACGAGGGAGGCATTCCCCTCTCCAGAGGAGCCCCACTTTGCTGCTCTCAGTTCTATTGGGCTGTTGCATATGGACGACCTCAAAGGGGAGAGACAGAAGTGAGCTGGATGGGGGCCAAGGCCCAGGAAAAAGCAGGCCACTGCAGAGAACTCCAAGCTATGCCCAGCCACGAGGAGGTGCCAGCAGCGAGGCAGCCTGTCTCAAATGACAGCAAACATGAGGATCCTTCTGACTCTGGGGGACTGGGGAGGACTAAGTGCCCGGGTGGCCAAAAGCCACAACCTAGAGCCGCGGGTCGGCAGGTCAGGCAGCAGGGACCCAGATCATCTGCTCAAGTGGGTGATTGAGAACCAGCAGCTCCTGCAGCAAATGGCTGCCAGCCACCATGCCTGGTCCGGGAGTTCAAGGCACCATGGGCAGAGCAGCAGCAAAGGCTGGTCCTGCAGGTGGTGGCCATGAGGCAGCCCAGGCTGTTCCCAGGGCTTCCCCCCCAGTGGCTGTAGGCTCAGGCCCAGTGGTCCTGCTGTGCCTGTGAAACTCACAAAAATGGGTCCTGAGGAAGAGCCAGAGGCCTTCCTGATGGCATGGGAACAATGGCCACCAGACCGGTGGTCACCCCGTTGGCACCTCCTCTGCTGGGAACAGTGCAGGCTGTGTCGGGGCAGCTGCTGTGTCTGCCCATGACTACATGCAGGTGAAAGTGGCCAAATTTTAGTAGCTCAGCCTCACAGAGGAGACCATGGTCAGAGGCTCCCTGGGGAGAAATGCCCTCTGGGGCCAGGCTCCATAGGATCCCCCGGAAATGAAGAGGTCCATGTTGGAAGTACTCTGGGACCGGAGTCAAGGTGGCTGAGGTCAGTGTGGCTAACAACGGCTCCTGCAAAGGCCCGGGGCTCATCCAGTCCCCGAACACCCGTGAGGCTCATCTAGGCTGGAGGAGGAGTTAAAAGGGGAGGTCAGCAGCTCTTTTCTGGTAGCCGAGGGAGGAGAGCAGATCTGCAGCCTGCACCTGAGGGCATGCAGGAGCTTCCCCGACAAGCAGCGTCTGAGGGGCAGGAGGGCCCGATCCCGATCCTCCTGGTGAGGGAGCTGGTGCCCTCTCTGTGGTGTGAATTCTCCTGGCTTTTGCTCACAGACTAGCCCAGAAAAAGAGGGTCATGGTAAGTGGGCCAAATGGCCAGGCACAGGAAGAGGCAGGCCATTGCCAAAGTGGAGTTGCCAGTGGCCACCAGAGCTCAGGAGAGAGTGAGCTGCTGGGCCACAGCAGTGGGCCAACTTCTTTACCATGGGGCTTGAGAGTATTGGAAATTCCTCTTCACCATTGATTGAAGCCACACTGTGTCCGGATCCACCGCTGTCAGGAACAGCAGCGTCTCAGCCCTTCCCCTTGGGTGATTCCCTGCTGGATTCACCCCTTTCATAGAGTGATGGGTCCCTGCCCTCCCCATGGGGGATTGCTGGCTGCTTGCTGGGGGACTTGCTGAGATTCATTATAAATGATTCTCTCCTTGGTTCTGTTCCAGTAGCCCCAGATCTGCTCCAGGTACCAGCCAGACCAGTTAGTTCCTAATTTCCTGCTTAAGTAACCATGGAGGCTCACATGCTGCATGGATATATTTGCTTGCTGGGCTCAGATCCCTGCCTTAGGCATCACACAGGCAGATAGTGCCGTGTGACTCTCTCCCAGGCCTCTTTCTGTTTCTGTTCCGAGGATTTAGAGATGAGGTGCCCAGAGTTAAACATGGTGCCCTTGCCTGCCACTTTCAGCACTGTAGAGAGAGGGACTCTCCTTTCTCTGCTCCAAACAAGGCAGCCTCTGGGAAGGTAGGATCCTGGGGGGGTCTCCACACAACCTTTCCCTTTTCTGGGACATGATTCCTCTGGAGATGCAGAATGGAATTGCACTGGCGTCATCTGCAGCTGTATTCCCTGCCAGACTCCAGTCTGGTTCACTGACCCTTGGTCCCCCTTGGCCACAGCTGCTCACGAAGTTTCTCTCATCATCAAGGATTTGGGGTTTGGGCAATTTGTCCCCAGATGGACTGGCTAAATTTGCCTGGTCTCAGGTTATTTCCTGCCCACCACTCTAATCTCTCTGTCCCTCAGGATTATAGCCCCATCCTCTCTTGCGCTCACAGCTCCTCCGAGAGTCTAATCTGCAAATGTTATTAAACCTTCCTGTGCTGGATAATCCATGGGGCCAGGGCTGAGCCAATGCACCCCCCAACACCCCATTCAAAACCTTTCATCAAATTTTCAGGGACTGTGCCTCAGCCAGGCCTCTAGGAGACCGTGTGTATCCCACGCATCCCTAACCCAGTGATCTGCACTGGTGTCTAGGGCCTGCAACATGTGGTCCACCTGTCAGATGTGACACTGCTGTGATGCTGTGGGCACTAAAATGGAGTCAGGCTGCTTGTCTGGCGAGACCAACTCTGGGTAACTCGCAGCAGTGTTATCTCCAGCCTGGGCTCAGTGACGTTTTCTCCTAAGGAGCCTAAAATGCTTCTGGCCCCCTTTGCTCTCAGTAGATGGGCACTCAGTGCCGCACACCGTTTGTACTCTTCTTCTCCTAGGGAGTGCACTTAGGGACAGTCAGTGCCAGGCTCATTCTAGTCACCTTTCTTGAGGCAGAAACTCTACATTCACTCTCCCCTTCACTGCCCGCTGCTCAAGACAGTGTCACCCTTCCCCACAACCATCTGCACTGAGTGTGGTTTCACGTCCATGAGAAAGGGCTCATTTTAAGGCCTAGAGGAGACAGAACAGGATGGCTTTTCTTCCCTCAGGGTGGATTTTGAAGATGATCTGAGTGTGTCTGCTGCTGCCCACTTCCGCATCACCCATTCAGAGCAGGACCCAGCTCTTGCTTCAGCTCCTTTTCCCTAGTGGGGTTGCAAAAGCCTCTTCTCATTCCCTCACCCCATCAGCGGCTCGGCTCTGCTCGGCTCTGCTGTGCTGTGCTGTGCTGTGCGCTGCTCTGCTCTGCTCTGCTCTGCTCTGCTCTGCGTGTGGGGGGAGTGGTGGATGGTTGGGGGAAGGCATGTGATGTTGATGGCTTGGAGCAGCAGTTCCCAGCCTGTAGGATGTGTCCTCTGGGGGCATGAAGTAGTGATGTGGGGCAAGTAAACCTCTGGGTTGGTCTCCCAAGGCTAAGCATACATTTTAAAAAGTCTGTCTCTAGCTGTTATATGTGTGGTGGAAACTGTACTCTTGTGACCCAGCTGTGCCTGCTGCTGAACTGGCAGGGAACCTGGAACAACATCTCTGGTGTGAATGGCCTCATTCCTGTTAGTGGGGCTCCCTGTTGTCCATGCTGAGGCCGTCCCTGCTCCCCAGAGTGTGTAGAGCTGAAGCAGAGGTCCTGGATGTGAGGAGCTGCCCATGTTTGACATTTCCTGAGTACTGGGTGCCCCTATGGGAGAAGGGGCTGGCAGGGTGGCTGTGGAGCTTGTGGGGAATAGTGGGATCTGGTAGCAGAGGCTCACTCTGGCTTCACGAAGTAGCCTGTGGCCTCTGCGCACTTGGCCTGAGCTTTGCGTCTGCTCAGTCCAGAGGCACATGGCAGACTTCTGCCAGCAACTGTCAGTTAGGGATTCCCAATGGCCTGAAGCTGCTGTTCCCCTTCTACCTCTTGTACCACGTGTTGGGTGCTGTTGTGTCCCAGAGCAAAGTACATCCCCAGTGCTGGTGCTCCATCCTCCGGGATGCTGCTACTCCTGTACCCATAAAGCACTGCGTGAGTAGATGTGGCTTCAGGGTCTTGTTCCACCTCCTCACTTGCCTCTATCCTCTTGCTCTCCTGGCCCTCGCCCCTTGAGGTTCCTGCTCTTATTTCTAAACTCTCCGTCTCTTCTCTTTCCATCCAGGACTCCCTGAACAACAATGGCAGCTACCCTCCTCCTCCCCCAGCTCAGCGGGCCACCTGGCAAGAGACCCTTCTCCACTCTTCCTCCTTGCACACTGGTGAGCGCTCAGTGGTGTGGCTGCTCTTGGAGCCAGGCCCTGGGATGGGGGGGTGGGAAATAGAGGTTAGGTGTTCAGGAGATGGAGGGATCTGCTCCAGGGAGGGTTCCAGACCATGCTTCTCCCCCAGGCTAAGTCTGAGTGTCAGCTGGGCTGGGGACATTCAGGCTTCTCCTGCACCTCCCCAAGCTGCTGTAGCAGACGTGTGGCTCCCTGTGTTCAGTGGCTGCTGACCAAGCCAGATGTCTGGCTGCTCGCCTTCTGCCCAGGAGTTAGATCTGTGCTGCAGAGTCTCTGCTCTTCTTTGTTAACCATGATCTTCCCAACTTGTGTTGTTTTCTTTCCATGATATTCTTGAAGACGTGACCCAAGTGTGAGAGGAAGCTGTGGAGGCCGGCAGTAATGTTTCAGAGAGGGGTGAATGGCCTCAGCCATCTCATGGAGGCCAGCCGACTCTGACAGGAGGCACAGAAATTTGGCCTTTTCCGAAGACACCCCAGAAGGGAGTGTCGTGGCTCTAGGGCTCATTATTTGGCTGCTCCAGGCCCCAGGCACTGTGTGTGTTGCCTGCAACTGCCTCTTGCTCTGCCCCTTTCCCCAAAAGGGATTGTTAACCTGGTGATGGTATGAGAGCACCAGGCAGGGCAGACAGGTACAGACATGGCTGATCTAGGGAGCAGAGCAGTAGCCGAGATCTAGGGAGCGGGCAGATGAACCACTGAAGCTGACTGCTTGCTCCCACTGCACTAGCTCGCATGGGGCAGGGGAAGGGGCTCTGAGCCAGGCTCCAGATGACTGAGGCCCATGGAGTGGGTGCCTGGTGAAAAACAATCCAGCATCAACAACCAGTCATTGCTGAGACAAGTCACTGCTGTGACGGGTGCTTGCTGTGGCTGGGCTACTCTTCATAGGACCATGGTTATTCCTCTCTGAAACAGCCCATCTTACTCATCCCAGGTGCATTAATGGGGAGACACTTCCTCTGTGGCTAGTGAAGGTGTGGATCCACAGAGGAGCCGACCCAGCTTCTCCATCCTCTCACTTGCATGGAGCAATGTCTGCGGGGGTGGGGAGCTCTCCCCCCCCCCCAATTCCCATGTCACTTGGTGCTCTTGCACGAACTTTCCCACTAAGTTGATGGGAGAATGAGGAACCCTAGCCTGGGGTGGAGTGTGGGAACTGGTTCAAAGCTCTAATTGCAAGCTCTGTGACTTTTCTTTTCAGGGCGCTTGTCTCCTTCTCACCCTTGCGTCCAAGATGACCCCTGCTTGGAAAGTCAGAATGGCCTGGGGCTGAACAGTGAGGAAACGGGACAGACCCAGACGCTGCTAAAACCCTCCTTCTATGACTTGGAAGGCAACAGACGTGAGTCTCTGGCATATGGTAACCAACCACCTGAGAGAAGCGGGGAAGATTATAATATGAATATCATCTCCTCTGCACCGTGCTCACCACATACCCCCTCTCACCTCAGCCAGCCACCTCCTGAACAGTCTCTCTCTTCAGCAGGGCCTGCCATGGCTCCTCACACAGCCAGCCAGGAGCCCCAGACCCATGGGGCCAACTCCCCACAGACCCACACCACCCAAAATTGCGGTGCAAAGCTCAAGCAAGATGCAGCCAGCAGCAGGGGGAGAGAAAACTGTGGTGCAGAGGGGACTCCTGCAGATGGTGCTGAGCGGGTAGAGGGCCTGGCTTTCAGTCGTGGCTCCCACATCACCCACATCGACCAATTCAGCGCACCGGCCCCACTGTCTTTGGAAGAGTTGGCAAAGGGCTATGGAGACGCTGAAGCTGGAGTCTTCGCCAACCGTAGTGATGGGGAAGGGGGGCAGACTCTGGGAGCCTATGTTTGCCTGAGAGGGCTGACAGAGCAGCTGAGCTCTGAAGGAGAGGGCCCCCATGGCAGCAGGGCTACCAGCGTACGTGGGCTCCCTTCAGGCTCCTCTGAGACCACGTCTCCATCATCTGACCCAGGCATCGAGGCAGATCTTACCAGCAGGAACTCCAAGCAGTTCCTACCCCATAACCGGCACGGTGACGACCTCAGCTCCCCAGGGTCTGATTCAGATGTAGAGGGGGAGATTGAAGCAGCTTTTGCTTGTGGGGGCCGCCTGGTCAGCAACATGATCTCCTCCATATCGGAGACAGAGCTGGACCTGAGCAGCGACAGCAGCAGCGGTAGGTCCTCCCACCTCACTAACTCCATTGAGGAGGCCAGTTCCCCCACCTCTGAGGCTGAGATGGAGACAGAGCTTGAGGGCCAGGGGGTCATGGGCATCAAAGACTCACTGTTGCTGGACAAGTGCAAGGAGGAGGAGGATGTGACCCTGGCAGGGGAGATCCCGGAGAGCTGCTTGAGGGACACGAGCATGGTGAGGCGAGAGAGCCTGGCCGACCTGAAGATGGAGGATTATTACGACAGCTTGAACCTGGAGGACACTTCTGCCCCTATTGACCAGACAGATGTGTCCATGTCCGGTCCCCTGGATCTAAAGATTGACCCAGACCACAGCCTGGAGAGCATCAGACGTTCCTTCTACCTGCCCATCGGGCCCAAGCTCATGCCGGAGGTGGACGACGAGGGTAACAGTGAGTATGACTCTGACTCTGAGTCAGAGCCCGACCTGAGTGAGGACTCAGACTCACCCTGGCTGCTCAGCAACCTCGTCAACAAGATGATCTTGGAGGGCTCGTACCCCCTCAGCTGCCCAGACGAGTGCTTCCAGCAGGCCCACTCCCTCTGCGACACCATCTCTCCAGCCTCTGACCTGGGGCCCGAAATCCTCAGCGAGTCCCTGGATGTGCAGCCTAGCTCACGGGGCTCACCGGTGAGCGAAGTGGAGCCAGTACAGCTGCCCTGCTCCCAGCAAAGCATTGAGCTGGTGGACATGGAGACGCTGCGCAACTCTCTCCAGAGTGCCGAGGACGAGAAGCCCACGAGCACCAACCCCACCACGGAGCCCTCACCTTCTGGGAGTGAGTCAGGCCCCTATTTATTCATGAGCAACCCGACCAATGACACCATCACACCGGTGTTTGTGGGACATCCCCTTACCATCGACAGGGTGGGTGGTTCAGGAGTGCTGGCAAACTTTGGCTGCTGCTCTGGGCCCATCAAAAGCCCCCCTCCTAACCCCCCCGCCAGCACAGAAAGCTTGGATGGAGCGTCCAGAGAGTGCTGCACAGAGATCAAGCCTGCAGCCAAGGAAGAGGACTGGGCCATCGACAAAGACCTGGACTCGGGGATCCTAGAGGACAACGACATGATTGACGACATCCGGTTAGAGAGCCTGGGCCAGAACCCTGACACCTTCCTTCCCACACTCGACGTCTCCACAGCCAAGACCAACCGGTGCTTCACCCTGACCTACTCCACCGACGAGGATGACATGCCCTACTACGGCAGCCTGAAGAGCTCCCCTTTCCATGACGATGTGCAGAGCTATGAGGAGGACCTGCCACTTCCCCCACCCCCCATCACCCTGGAGCCTCGGCCGCGGGATGAATCCCTGGTCTATGACTCCATCAAATACACCCTGGTGGTGGATGAAAACACGCAGCTGGAGCTGGTGAGCCTGAAGCGATGCACATCGGTGCTAAGCGATGACAGCGAGTTGCTGAGAGCCTGTGACAACTGTGAGCTGGAGGATGAGGATGAGTTTGGGGAAGGGCTGACTGTGCAGGATGGGCAGAGCTCCTCTGAGGACTCCTCCCCTGAAGCCGACCTCCAGTTCTCCAAGAAGTTCCTCAATGTCTTCGTCAATAGCACGTCCCGCTCCTCCAGTAAGTACTAATTCCCCTGCCTGCCCCAGAGAAGGATCAGCTACCTCAGTCCCTGGGGGAGCCACCCACTAAACCCACTTCTCTGTCTAGGGACTTACCTAGCCCCTGACGACCAGACTATCCAACACCTCATGTTGCAAGGTGCCTGGTTCCCGTTAACATTTAGCTCTTCAAACAGTGAACAAGGCACCTTTTAACTCTGGTAGCAGCACCCTCAAGGTGGGGGGGTCATGTGGCCTCTGGGTGCATGCTATAGTTTGAGCCCCATGGCCGTGGAGACGAGCCCCAGGTCACCTGTGCTGAGTCACGTCAGAAGTCCTGATGGAGCAGGGAATGAGCCAGGGCTAGTCCCCTGACTACTGGGCAGAGATCCTCTCACCACCATCTGAGGGAGCTGAATTAGCCCAGGAAGGGCTACCCCGATTGGCTCTGACCTGGGTTTTCCCTTCTGAGGAGCGAGGCCTGACTGGCTTGGGGCCAGGTGTGCAGAGGAATGAGGGCTGACAGCTCAGGTCTCACACCCTTTCTTGGCTGGCGATTGTGCCGCCTGCAGTGACTTCTGCTCTGCTTCTCAGGTACGGAGTCCTTTGGGCTGTTCTCCTGCATGGTCAATGGGGAAGAACGAGAGCAGACTCACCGGGCTGTCTTCAGGTGAGGAGAGCCCCCAGCCAGGCCTCAGGTAGCACCAGTGTTGCCCCCTTTGGGCAGCCTGGAAAGGACCTTTCTTTCCAGTTGGGGTGTTTCTGGCTCTGAGTGGAGGAAATGGCTTCATCTTTGGGGTGGAGCCACCGAAAAGTGCATGGCCCATGGGCAATGAGCTGGGGTGAGTCAGGCAAGGAGCCTTGTCGGGGCTGCTCCCCGTAGATACAGTTATAGGCTGGTAGGCTGGGGGCCCAGGGGGTGACCCGAGGTCCTGAGGGTGCTGTGATGATCCACAACCAAGCAGCCAATGGGGCTGCAGGGAACAGGGCTTGATGGGCAAGAGTGTCCTCGCCCACCTTCATCTCTGTCTCTCTTGCACGTTTCCTCTGCCCTCCTCACCAACCCAATGTTGCTTCCTCCACGCCGGCATCGCCTTCTCTGCTAGCAGGTTTATCCCTCGCCATGAGGATGAGCTGGAGCTGGATGTGGACGACCCAATCCTGGTGGAACTGGAGGAGGATGATTACTGGTACAGAGGCTACAACATGCGAACTGGAGAGAGAGGCATCTTCCCAGCCTTCTATGCCCATGAAGTGGTGAGCCAAGCCAAGGAAGTCACAGGTAGGGACCTCATCTCCCTCCTCCCTAGGCATTTTCCCTGAGCACATGCAGCCCCTGCTCTGCCCTGGGCTTGGCTGGAGCAGGAACAGCCAGCTCATGGTACGGTCAGGCTAAGTTGCAATTGCAGTTGCTGTCTGAGCGGCTGGCAGGCTGCCAGAGTGACCCAGAGCAGTCTGGTGCCTATGGTGAGGGCTGTCAACCTCCAGGCCAGCATCCTCCACCCCACACAAAGCCCCTCTGCAAGAGGGGCAAGTCTGGCCCCCTCCAGTAGGTCATGCTGTGGAATCACTGAGAAAGCAGCCCATAACCCCCACACAACCCTCTGTCCCCAGCAGTGGCCCTTCCTGGGCCCTGGAGCTCTGAGAAGCCAGCGAGGACAGCGGGTTGTACAGATGCAAGCTGAGTGCGAAGCAGGGGTGACCAAAGGAGGGCGTGACTGACCACCTGGCCTGGCCTGAGCATTCAGAGAGGATAGAAGAGTGCCTGGGGGCAGCTGGTGGGAGGTAGAGACAGTGGTGCAGCGCTTGGGCGATAAGAGATTGCTTGTTGACAGTCGAGGCTGCCCAGTGCACACCTGTCCTGTCTCTTAAGTGGAGACCCATGGGGATCCACCATATCAGCTCGATGCTCTAGGGGCCTGAACAGCAGCTGGGTTCTTTGTGGGAGGCAAAGGACGCCCAGCTGACTCCAGCAAGTGTTTCTCTGCAACAGGGCCTGAGCCTAAAGAGTGAAGCCCATTAAAGACACAGCTCAGGAGCAGGAGAGGGAGAAGGAGGGTGAGGCATCAAAGGAAAGAGGCAGCTGGAAAACAGGTGCTGATCTTGACACCTGCTGCCCTTGCCAAGAGAAGGGGTGTCTGAGCAGAGAGCCCCAGGGAGAAGAGCTCGGACAAAAAGAGCTCATCAGAGACAGAAACATCATAGTGAGAGCCTGGGCTGGGTGAGCTCTGACTCCGCTAACAAGAAGCAGGTGCTGTGCCAGGGGAAATGATGCTACAGTCAGGACAGTGTGGGTTTCCTAAAGCCTGCTGGAAAATTCATATAAATGACAGCCCACATGGAGTACAGAAGGTCAAGGGAGGAGTCACTTGAAACAACCACCATCCTGAGGGGAGATGGGGGTGGTACAGGAAACTTACCAGAGACCCTTCCAGCATGTGGCACTAGCTGTGGGTCTGTGGAGACCTTGTGGGATCACACAACTTCTCTGCTGAGACGTGGCTGGCTCTGACAGTCTCCACCGAAGCAGTAAGAATCCTGGTCCCTGCTTTCTAGTAAGAAGGAAGAGGGAGAAATGACTTTGTGGATATGGGGAAAGAGTTGGAGGTGGTAGACCTTGACTTCTGCAAAATTTTTGATCTGGTGTCCCACGGTATTTGTATCAGCAACTTACAGACTCTGGCTAGATCACTGCTCCACCAGTCAGTGCTAAGACTGGTTTTGTTCAGCATCTTCATTAAGGATCTGAAGGGTGGGGTGGATTCAGCCTCAGCAAGTTTGCCCATGACAGTAATCTGACGGGTGGGGGAGAGAGTTAGATACACTGGTGGGTGGGGAGAGGACACAGAGTGACCTAGACAAATTCGCAGACTGGGCCAAAAGAAACCCAATGAAGTTCAGCAAGGACAAGTGCAGAGTCCTGCACTTACAGAACAATCCCAGGCCCTTGCTACAGAGTGGGGGCAAACTGGCCAGGCAGCAGTTCTGCAGAAAAGGACTCAGGGGTTACAGTGGACAAGAAGCTGGATGTGAGTCAGTAGTGTGCCCTTATTGCAAGAGGGCTAACAGTACATTGGGCTGCATTAGTAGGAGCATGGCCAGCAGATTGAGGGATGTAATTCCCCTCTGTTCGGCACCAGAGAGGCCACATCTGGAATACTGCGTTCAGTTATGCGGCCCCCTCCCCCCCACTACAGAAGGGATGTGGACAAATTAATGAGAGTTCAGCAAACAGCAATGAAAATTATGAGGGGGCTGGAGCATGTGACTTCAGAGGAGAGGCTGAGGGAACTGGGTTTGTTGCCTGCAGAAGAGAGGAGTGAGGGGGGATTTGACACAGCTGTCAGCTGCCTGATGGGGGGGTGTTCCATAGAGGATGGAAGCAGGCTGTTCTCAGTGATGGTAGATGACAGAACAAAGAGCAGTGATATTGAGTTGCAGTGGGCGAAGTCTTGGTTAGATTTTAGGACACCCTTTTTCAGCAGAAGGATGGCAAAGTACTGGAATAGGTCACCTAGGGAGGTGGTGGAATCTCCATCCTTAGAGGTTTTTAAGGCTTAGCTTGACACAGCCCTGGCTGGGATGGTTTAGATGAGGTTGGCCTTACTCTAAGTAGGGGCTGGACTAGATACTTCCTGAGGTCCCTTCCAACCCTCATCTTCTATAGTTCAATGATTCCTCAGCTCCGGCAACCGCGGTGTTCCTGACCTGTGGACGCAGTGAGGCAGGTGGTGGAGTCACTGCAGAAGAGTCTGAATGGACTGAAGTGTCTGTACCCAGTGCTGCGAGCAGGCAGCCTGGCCAGGGGAGCTGCTCCAGCCTCCAGGCCAGAAGAAGAGTGAGTCAGACCCTGTGGCCTCACCCTGGGGCCCAAAGAAAGTCAGGTTTCTCTTCCAGTGACTGCACATGTCTAGTCCATGTTAGGTGTGCGTGCCAAGGGTTCTGAAGATGGAGATTGATCCAGTGGAGTGGTACCTGTCAGCACAGCGCATGCCCACATGCTGTGCCCTAGGTCTGCTCCCAGCCAAGGGCATAAAGGATGGAGCCGCCCCCTTTGGTTCTTTGTTACTGTCTGAGGTCTCTAGTTGAAGCATCACGATCTTCCATCTCCGAAGAATTGTTTCCCATTGTAAGTAGATTCAAAATAGTTTTTAGATAGTTAACAGTACTCCTGGTTTTGTCCCATCTGGATTTTTTTCATTTTTGTTCTCTTTTTTCCTTATTTGCTTTGACCATTAGGTGCCTGGTACCTGGACTTAACAGTGAAGTAGTCTCCTGGTTTGAGGTGCTGCTGCTTGTATGGCAGCAGTTCCTGACAGGGACCCTCAGTCCTGCTATTTAAAAAGTTTGGGAGAGGGTTGTGTCAGAAACAAGAGCCACATGTGGAGGGTGTGACCTGGGCCTCCTGGGCTAACCTCCTGAATATTCAAAAATCAAGGGCAAGCTGCAAAACTGAGAGCCAAATTCTCAAAACGCTGACAGATGGTACTTTAAACCAGGCTCCCAGTCAGTCACAAACCATGCTTCTGATTCCCCACACCAGTTATCATGAAGCATAACAAAATAGAAACAGCCCCCTTTATTGCACATCAGCTCCTCTGGTTCCCACCTAGCCACTGGGTCTCTTAAAGAAATAGGTTCTCCTGACCCCAGAAGGGCCAGCCATATCACCCAGAACAATATAGGTTTGAATCTTACCTAACATACCAATCCTGCCAACCATTCCTTCAGTAACTAAAACTAAATGCTTAATATAAAAAGAGAAGAAACAAAATATGAGATATGGTAAAGGGTCAAAGTGAATCACGTACATACAAATGACTTAAAGTCCGTAGAAAGCAAGTCCTTGGAAGAGTTTAGAGATTGCGGGTTAGTCCAATTCCTCTGGTAGACAGCCAGCACCTGGGTAGGTCTCAGTCCTTCATCCAGTCACTGAGGAATAGCTCCAGAGATGGGTGTTGGTTGTAGATTGGAGACTGAAGACAAAATGGAGCAGGGGCTGCTGCCTTTTATCACTTCTGGCCTTCCCCAGACTGTTCAGAACCTTTGGAAATCAAAATGGGAGTTGAGTCACATGGGCAATTCCTAGTTGCTCAACAGTTTTTTCCCTGGATCCACTATACCTGGGAGTTTCCTTAATTGGGCATTAAGGAGACAACAGTTTGTAGACATCCAGTTTGGGGGGGGGGGGGGCTAGAATCCAATAACTTGGAACACAAATAGAACAAACCTATTCCTAACTTTTAATATAGATACGACACCTACATAAAAACCACAGAATCATTCCTAGCAGATTGCTTCTTTTTGACTGGTACCAGACATGGCATACTGCATATGGATTATTATAAATCTGAAATATTAATATGAAAAACAATCATAAAGGATCCCCTGAATCTGTACAGCATCACACAGGGAGTTCAGGAACAGAACTCAGACATCAAAGAGGCAAGACTCAGAGACTTTCTGATGGAGTGTGTGTTACCTTCAACCTCAGAAGTAGGGCTATCTGCACAGGCCCTCCTCTCAGGCTGTACCTCCTGACTTGTTAGGCTCTCCTTGTCAAACAAAGCTTGACGGAGAAGATATTTTCCCTCCTTGGGGCAATGAGCTAGAGGAAGAAGACTTGAGAGCAGCCCCTGGTGGAGAGATCCAAGAAAGAATCTGCTGCCAAGAAATATCGTTTTGCCTTGGCTGATCCTTTGCAGAGCCACTGGGGTTCTGAGGTTCGGGGATGAATTCTGGCCTGGAACTGAGGGCGAGAGACTGTCCTGTGTGACGATACCAACTCTGGTGCAGTCCCAAATACCATCCATGCTAACCCTGGCTACTCTTTATTGTGCTGCCAGCCTCAATGTCAGCACCACAGCACACGGCAGTGCAACCAGACAGGTTGGTACCAGTAATGCCAGAGGTGTGTGAAGCAGCCAAGGACATAAGAACAACCAGACTGGGTCAGACCAGTGCTCCATCTAGCTCAGTATCTTGTCTGCTGACTATGGTCAATGCCAGGTTCTTCAGAGGGGATGAACAGAACATCGTCATCATCATGTCCATTCCCCTCGCCCTTCTCAGCCTCTGGCAAACAGCAATCCCTGCCCATCCTCATTATGGCTGCTGATGGACCTATCCTACAGGGACTTAGCTAGTTCCTTTTTTAATCCTGTTATAGTCTTTGCCTTCACAACATCATCTGATAGTTAGTTCTGCAGGTTGACAGTATGCTGTGTGAAGAAACACTTCCTTTTGTTCATTTAAAATCTGCTGTCTATTAATTTCATTTGGTGACCCCTAGTTCTTGTTTTATGTGAAGGGGTAAATAACACTACCTTATTTACTTTCTTCACATCAGTCCTGATTTTGTAGATCTCTCTCCTAACCCTCCTTAGGCTATGTTCACACACAGGGGGTTATTTCGATACAAGTTGTTTCGATACAAGTTGTATCGAAATAACGCCTTATTTCGAAATAAGTTAATTCGAATTAACAGTTTGTTAATTCGAATTAAGGAAATAAGCAGGAATCGAAATAGCATGTTCAGACAACAGTTATTTCGAAACGAGTCACCATTGTTTTGAAACAGCATGTTCAGACGGCATTGTTTCAAAATAGTCGTTTTGAAACAACATTGTTTCGTCCCCACATGGGGTTTAAGTTGTTTCGAAACAACACCGTTGTTTTGAAACAACAGAACCCGTTGTTTCGAAACAATGGTGCATTGTGTGAACATGGCCTTTTTTATTTCGAAACAACCTCTGTTGTTTCGAAATAAGACTGCTGTGTGAACACACCCTTAGTTGGCTAAACTGGAAAATCCTAGTCTTATTAATTTCTCCTCATATAGAAACTGTCCCATACGCCTGATTATTTTCTGGCTCTTTTCTGTTCCTTTCCCAATTCTGATCTATCTTTTTGAGATGGAGCAACCAGAGCTGCATGCAGAATTCAAAATGTGTGCATTTCATGGATTTATGTAGAGGCAATATGATAGTTCTACCTTAATGTCTATCATTTTCCTAATTATTCCTGATAGCTTTTCTGACTGCCGCTGCACATTGAGTGCATGTTTTCAGAGAACTATCCACACTGACTCCAAGATCTCCTTCTTGAATGGTAACAGCTAATTTAGATCCCATATATGTATAGTTTGGGCTTCTGTTTTCTAATGTGCCTTACTTAGCAATAATCAACATTGAATGTCATCTGCCATTTTGTTGTCCAGTCACCCAATTTTTGGAGACCCTTTCATAACTCTGACAGTCTGCTTTGAACTTAATCACCATTAGCACTTTTGAATCCTCTGCAGATTTTGCCATCTCCCTGTCTACCCCTTTTTCCAGATTTATGAATCTGTTAATTAGTAAAGTCCCAGTACAGACCCCTGGGGGATGCTGCTATTTAGCTCTCTCCATTCTGTAAAACTGACCATTTATTTCTACTTTTTGTCTCTTGTCTTTTACTGTCAGTGACTGGCCCAGAGAGAACCTTTGGTATCCCTAAAATGGACACGTTGGCAACACTTGTCCATGGTGCGACACCAGCGCTGGCCTCAGTACCAGCTGGTGCCACAATCTGCCCTTACCTCAGCAACAACTGTGCAGAAGCCATTGGTGCAAATTAAGGAAGACAGCTAGCTCTGATCACTCACAAGCTGCTCATGTTACCACCATGCATTGGTCCCACTCGTGCTCCACAGCAGCTCCCGCTTGGTGCAGTGCTATCCCAGTCATTGGGCCGTTTCTGCTCTTAGTCAGAGCTGAAGGTTGGATCATAGGCTTCCTGTTTGTTTTACCAGAGGTCCCAGGTTTCTCCCCCTCCCTCTGTAGACTCCCAGTCTTTTGCAGGCTGTAGGCATAAATGCATAAGTAGATGCAGGGACAGAGTTTCTTGGAGTCAATGTAATCAACATCTTATGCCGTGTCGTGTTCCACATTCCCCTTGCTGGCCATGCCACGTGCCCACTACTTCAAGGTGAGCCTTGTCCGTTATACATTGCCTCAAGGAGAGCAGCAGTGCTGGGTGCTGATTCTGGTACCAACCTCAGCACCACCTTTTTGGCAAATGTGCATCCTTTGGTGCCTAGATCTGGGCAGCCAGACCTTCAAAATTACGAGCACTTCCTGAAGTTGTTCAGCCTCCCATAAATGCATCTTCATCCCCAAATGAGGCTCTGGTTTTGCAGTTATCATCTTCAGTTCCTGATGACTGTGAAGCATATCCAGTACTGCTATAGGTGGCTAATTCTGTGGGCACACAGGTAGAGTTAGTTCAGTAAAATTCACACAAATTGTGGACACCTTCCACATAGCTACCCAGAGATGGTGGCATTGCCCATTAATGAGGCTATCCTGTAACTAAATTCTGGCAGGCACCCTCATTCTTGTCTCCTATGGCTAAAAGGACTGAAAGTGGATAGCAGGTCTGTTTGCAAGGACATCAACATTTTTATTCCGGGATCTTGGATGGTCATTGCAGTTAACAAGAAAACTCCAAATCTGTCCCTAAGGATCTTATTTCATTTAAAAAAAAAAAAAAAAAAGCAGCCTCAGGGCTGCAAGTTCATATGACTACACATCAAACACTTTTGGCTAGGTACTATTTCTCTGTCGAGTATATGGTCATCATGTGCCTGGACAGAAAGACTCCACGCATTGCTCACTGCAGGTCACTGGGTGGCAAGAACATCCCTCCAAGGAGCTCAGATGTGGCTGACTCAGTCATCAGTGTGAGGGCAAAGGCAGTAACCATGCACTGCTGTTGTTGGTTGCAATCTGTTGACATATTCATGAAGTCCAGCAAAGAATTGAAGTCTTGTCCTTTGAAGAAAGAAAGATCTCTGAAAAAAATGGCCAATGCTTTACTTTCCTTCAAGGATTCTAGAGCTACTCTTGGGTTCTTGGGCATCTACGCTCCAGCACTGAAGAGGAAACGGTGCCATCCTCACACCAGCAGAGACAGACACTTTATTCCCCAGAACAGCCTGGCCAGGCTAGACAGAATCCATTTCCTCCTTCAAGTTCTGCTTCATCTAAGCATCTCTCTAGTTTGAAGCAGTCCGTTTAACTCTCCAGTTGTAGCCATCAGGTCTCTTCCTGGGGATACTTCTTGTTTGTTCTCCTCCTGTATCTCCCTTTGGAAACAGGCTGCCTCACCACCTCAATGCTTGGCGTGCCAACAGACTGCTGGGTTCTGAGCACCCTGGGACAGGGTGACAAGCTGCAGTTTCTCTCCATCCCGTTTCAGGGACCCATCTTAAATAAGAAAAGAGGCTCCGCTCAGGTGAGGCGCACCAGCACCACCTGGTGACAGGATTTCATGCTCAGGAAAGTCAAGTCCAGGGGCCTGGGGGCTATTCTAGAGCAATGGTTCCCAACCTTTTTCAGGCTAGGGAACCCTTTTTACCAAAAAAAAAATCTTTGCAGTCCCCTAGCTGATTATGTAATCTGGCCCATGCAGGCAGACTCTGGCCCATGCAGGCAGACTCTGGCAGTGCCGCTGGGACAGCCAGCGAGCAGTTCTACCACCACCATGGCCTGTGCTGCTGGAGAGCCGAGCCATGGCGACTATGACCCCTGCCCTTGTCCCTGTCCCGGAGCTGCCATGGCTCCATCCCCCTGCTGGGATCTAGCCATAGGCAGGGAGAGGCAGCGCTGGCAGGGAGGTCAAGGAAGCTAGAGCCCTTGTGGGCATGTGACCTAGCGGGTCCAGTGGATTTCTTGATCAATGTTGGACAGACTTCAACCACCCCTGCGCATAGCTCAGGTGATGACTAGTGTACAGAATCACGGAGGGGCTGTAGTAAAAAAGTGAGCCTGAAACAAGAGGCCTGGGGTTGCAGGAAAAATGAAGTTGGTGCAGCTGCCTTTTATCATCTCTAGCCTTTCCCATGCTGCCTGGAGGTTCTGCATATCAAAATGGGGTTGAGTCACATGGTCAGTCCGGGAGACTCACCAAGCAGGCCTCTCTCCCTAGGCCCATTGTACCTGTGGTTCCCTTAATGGGCCATTAAGCAGGCAATGACTGTAGGTGGTCAGTTTGGGATCTTTCCCACAATCTAATAAGTTGGAACGCAGCTATAACAAACCTGTTCCTAACTTCTACTACAGATATGACACCTACATATAAACCATAGAATCATTCCTAGTAAGTTACACCCTTTCTGTTGGTGCCAACCATGGCATAGCTCCTCTAGATTATAGCACTTAGGAAATGCTAACGTGCAAAACAAAGCAATCATAAGTGGTCCCCCAACCCAGACAGCATCCCAGTTGGGAACCCAGAGAGGCTGAAGGGGCTGAGAGAGGTTAGACCCTCGGTGTGGAAGGACTGTCTGAGAGCCTGAGGGGCAGCACAGAGTCAGGAGTTTGCTGGGGACACAGTGGAGGGAAAGGGCACTGCTATTTTGGGACAGCTTTTGCAGAGACCTTCTGTGCTGGTGCTGGGCAGAGCACGTCCCTGCTTATACAGTTCAATGACACCCGGGCTCTGTCCAGTTCCTTCCCAGCAGGTGATAAGCTAGAGGGGGCACCGAGGGGAGCAGGAGCAAATGGTGGGGGTAGATCTGCACTTGCTGCCACTGCTGCTGGCTGTGCTGTGGCAAGGACACTTCCCCTGCTGCCCTTCACCCGCTCCCCACACTGGCTCACTGGTTTCACAGCTTGTACCCTATGACGGTGGGTGGGGACAGGGACTACCCCGGCATCAGATGCAGCCAGTGAAGGGCTACGGCTAAGGGAGGGCCTGATGGCCTGCCAGTCGCACACAGGGTCGTGAACCCAGGGAGGGGGCATTTCAGGTGCTGCAAGGGCTACCTAGGAGAACTAGGGTGATGCTGAGCAAGAGAGTGTCTCGGCACAGCGGACCATGGGGAGGAGATAGAAGTCCCTAGGGCAGGGTGTGATGCTGTCTGGGTCTAGGGGACTGTGTATGATTATTTTTCATATTGATATTTCATATTTGCAATAATCCATATGTGATATGCCATGTTTGGTAGCAATAGAAAGGTTGTAACATGCTAGGAAGGATTATGTGATTTATATGTAGGTATCATACGTGTAATAGAATCTAGGAATCTTATTTGTCGTATGTGTGTTCCAAGTTGTTTGAGATGGGGCAATCCCAGACTGGGCCTCTGCAAACTATTGTCCTGTTAATGGCCCATCAGGAGGGGACTCCCAGCTACAGTGGGCCCAAGAGGAAACCTGTTTGACCAGTTACCCAGACTGACCATGTGGCCCACCTTCATTTTGCTCTGGCAAGGACTCTGAGATAAAAGGCCATCACCCATTCTCCATTTTGTCTTTAGTCTCTAGTCTCCAGTCTATCTGCAACCAACACCTGCCTCTGGAGCTATTCGTCTGGGACTGAACAAAGGACTGAGACCCACCCAGCTGCTGCTGCTGCTGGGTGCACACCAGAGGAGTGGGACTAACCTGTAAACTACAGGATCGTCAAGGATTTGTTTTCTATGGCCTCTAAATCATTTGTATGTAGGTGATTCACTTTGAAAAAACAACAAGGAGTTGTGTGGCACTTTAAGACTAACAGATTTATTTTTTGCATGAGCTATCCCTTTTGAAATTGAAGATTCATTTTGACCCTTTAACATCTCTCATATGTAGCTTGTTTTCTGTTTATATTAAACCTTTAGTTGTAGTTACCAAAGGATTGGCTGGCAGCATGGTATTTTGGGTAAGGTCCAGACCTATATTGTTCTGGGTGATGTGGCTGGCCCTTTGGGATCAGGAGAACCTATTTCTTAAAGAGACCCAGTGGCTAGAGGGAACCATAGGAACTGATGTGCAGTAAGGGGGCTGTTTCTGCTTTGTTTTGCTTGGTGATGACCAGAGTGGGGGAATCAGGAGCATGTTTTGTTATTGACTGGGAGACTGGTTTAAGTACCACCCGTCAGTGGTTTGGGGACTTGGTCCCTGGTTTTGCAGCTTGCCCTGATTCTGGCATATTCAGAAGGTTATCCCAGGAGGCCTGGGTCACACAGGGCACTAGAGAACGTCCTCAGGGGCAGTCCTTCCCCCAAAGGGCTCTTCCTGGGTCTGCCAAACAGCAGAAGTCCCTGCTATGCACCCAGCTTTCCCTGGTGCCCAGCCAGCCTCCATGAATCCCGCAACCGCCCCCCACCAGGCTGGCCTCCAGCACAGTGTGTGCAGTGCCTCCTGCTCCTTCTGTGCTCGCCAGAGATAGCTGCCTCAGCTAAGGCCAGACCCCGCAGTTCCATAGCTGCTAATGGTTTTCTCCAGGACCTGCACAACTCTCTTTTCAGGTCTGAAGAGGAACCCCTGCTGGGTGGAAAGGTTCAACGTGCAGTTTCTGGGCTCTGTGGAGGTCCCGTACCATCAGGGAAATGGCATCCTGTGTGCAGCCATGCAGAAGGTGAGGCGAGACAGTCTGCAGGGGGCTGAGCAAGCAAAGTGGGTCACTGGAGCTAAGCAGCAAGACTTTGTATTTCCAGAAGTCATACTCCCAGAAGTTTGGGGAGGAGGGCTTCCTGGCTCCCACAGCCCCAGCTTCTCCCAGTAGGGAGCGCCATGAGGAGCGGGGTAGGGGTGTGGCTTGTGGGAGGAGCTATGTCAGTCCTGACCCCTCCATCCCCCCCGGAAGGCAGCATGATCAAAGCCAAGAAAAATGGGTCTTGTCAATCAAATCCGATATTTATGGTGCTACGAAGGTAGGTTGGATGAGGGAGCTATGATGTAATGGTCTTGGGTCCTGTAAAGCATTGGTCTTTGTACTTCCACACATGCTGACAAAAGCTCTGTTACAAAAGCAGGGCAGCCGCAATAAACGGATTTCCAACCTGGGTAGCCGATGGGTCGGAAAATGTCACTGTAAGTGGCCAGTCAGGGTCCATCCAGGAAGGAACTGGGTTTGGCCCAGTGCTATTCAGTGTTTCCATCCCCAGTCAGGAGGAAAACAGGAAATCGTTTGGGTGATTTCTTATAAACCAGTTATGGTTTGAGATAGGGGAGGAGCAGGAAGTAGAGCTCGGACAGCTTGGGTCTACAGAGCGCTGTCTATTGTGTGGGGCTCACGTGAAGCACACATTTTAATTAGGGGTGGAAAAATTGGTTTAATTTAAAATCAGCTTAAGCGTTCTAAAAAATAGAACAGTTAAATATGGGAGAGCAGGGGAGCTGCATCTGGGCAGCTCTTGCTGGTGGGGAAGCATGGAGCCCGCCAAGGGGGCGAGGATTGCCACAGACAGGTTCAGCTCCCCACAAGCACTGGGGACATACACAGCCCGGCTGTGGCTACCTCCCTTCATGCCCCTGTTGTGGGCTCCATGGTTCCTGGGCAGAGAGAGCTGCCCACGGGCAGGGTGCCAGCCAGCTACGGCTCCCCACATGCTGGGCTCCGCACCTCCCACTGCCACCTCAGCTGTGGCTACCTCCCCAGCCCCACACTGAACTCCAGGCCTACCCCCCTGGAGCCACCCGGCTGCAACTACTCCTATCCTGCCCTGGGCTGTGCACCACCCCAGTACTCGCAGAGCACCAGCCTAGCCACAGATCCTCCCATGTTGTCTCTGGGTTCCCGCCACAAAGAGCTGCCCCGACGCAGCTACCTCTCACTGCTTCTGGTGATGCTTCCTCCTCACCCACCCAAATTAAACAGTGACCAGCTGTATAAAACATTACAGAGCTGGCTGTACTTTGAGTACAGCTAAATGTCAGAGCAGGTGTCCAGAAGCAAAGAACGTCGGGCACGATCAGGCTGGGGAAGGTGCTTCGCTTACTTTGATCCGAATGGGAACTGTGGGGGAGCAGGGCCTGAGACCCATTGGACCAGACAGCAGCCTGGTATGCAGTGGAAGCCAGGCGTTTGGTTGCTGTTATTGCTGCACGCTTGGGCTTGCTGCAGCCCCAAGCACGTCAGTCTGGCAGCTCTGCAGAGCTCCCAGAGCAGTGCTGGAGCTAGGAAAGCAATCCCAGATGTAAGGGGGGTGAGGTGAATTGCAGCTGGGGGAGGGTGGCAGCCTTTGGAGTGTTGGGGCCTGTGCTGCTGTCCACACAGCAGAAGGGTGTTGAGAAATTGGAGAGGGGCCAGTGAAGCACGGGACAGACAGAAGAGTTGGGAACAGCCCCCATAGTGGTAGGTCTCAAGAGCCCTGTGGATTCAGCTCAGCAAAGAGGTGGCTAAGAGTGACTTGATGACCATCAGTATCCAAGGATCTGCACTGGGAGGAAGTTTGCTGGCTGACCACTCCATGAGCTTGCAGCCAAAGACACAGCACAGACAGTGCTGAAAACCTGGAGCTAGCCTGAGCGACTGGCCACTGGAGCAACCTACCAAGGGATCGGTGGTGGTGCAGTCTCAGTTCAGTCTAGGCTGGCCATATGTCTAACAGATATGCTCAACCAGCAGTGCTGGGCTGGGCAGAGGAAGCAGGGAGGGGGTCCCGCTGGTCTGTGTTATCCCAGGATGAGATTGGATTTGTGGCTTTCTGAGGCACTGCAGAGGGAGTGGCGACTATGGGAGGAAGAAGGGGAAAAAAAACAAAAAAAAAAAACAAGGATGGCTATCCCTTTGGCAATTAAGAAGAAGGGACCCAGCCATGCTGCGGGCTCTGCTCTTCCCGAGCAGGCTGTTCCCAACCTGGTTCCTTCTCTCTCACTTACATGCTCCTGGGGCTTTTCCAGATCGCCACCACGAGGAAGCTGACGGTGCATCTGCGCCCGCCAGCCACCTGCGACCTGGAGATAACTCTGCAGGGCATCAAGTTGATCCTGACCATGAATGAGTACAGCCGGGATGACGAGGTGAGGGGTGGAGGGAAGTCTGGGCTAGGCCAGGGAGATGTGCCAGGGGACTGTGGCTGGGTGATAGGGGCTGTGGTGAAATGGTGAGATGGGGGAGGGAGCTGTTGGCTAGATGGTGGGGGTTGTGGCTGGATAGTGATGTAGGGGGAAGGGAGCCTTGGTTGAATGGTGATGTGTGGAGGGGCCCTTGTCTGGATAGCCGGGGGGGGGGGGGGGCCGAAAAAATGATGTGGAGAGGGGCGTCTTGGCTGGATGGTTGGGGGGCTGTGGCTGGATGGTGATGTGGAGGAGGGGGCCCTTGGCTGGATGGCGGGGGGGCATGGCTCGACAGTGATGTGAGGGAAAGGGCCCTTGGCTGGATGGCGGGCAGGGTGGGGCGTGTGTGGCTGCCAAGGTTGGGGAAGGTGAAGTGAAGCAAGGATGGTTGGTCCTCACCCACGTTTTCAACCTTCCACTGGCCTCTTCTGGGTTCGTTCCCTGCCAGGCTCAGTATTACTGGCGTGGCACCATCTCTGGTGAGGGCCTGGAGCTGAGGGGTGCCGACTTTGGGTAGGATCTGCCCATAGGCCAGCCAGGCTGGCAGAGCCTGATGCTGGTGCGGCTGTGCCCCATCGCAGCAGGGTCATCTGGTTCACAGGCAGCACAGCGGCCAGTTTGCTCATGAGCTGACAGAGGGTGGCCAGTCAGCGCCAGCAAGAGTCTAGTGTGGGCAGGGGGCCCATGGCCTTGCCCTGGAAGTGGAGAAGTGCATGAGGGTCACGCTGGGACACAGCAAAGGAGATTCAGCCCCAGCAAGAGCCAGGCCAGGGCAGATATGGGGTGACGTGACCCGGACCAATCCCTTGTCTCCCCGTGTCTGGCTGCAGAGACGGGGCCCAGCCCCAGGCAGAGAGATGGGGCCAGCACTGGAAGTTCCCTCCCAGGCAGAGAGATGGGGCTTGAGGGAGGCATGGGGCACATGCCTTGCAGTCAGAATTGAACTTGAGATGAAAGCAAGAGGGTTAGAAACGAGTATCACCCTGCAAAGCGGAGCCTGGGACTCAGATAGTCTCTGATGGCTGCTTCCTTTTCAGCTGGAGCGATGCAGCCACTTCTTCCAGATGAAGAATATCTCCTTCTGTGGCTGCCACCCCAGGAACAGCTGGTGAGATGCCCCCGCCTACCAGGGAAAGGAAGCAAGCCCACTGGCTGACCCAGGGCTCGGGAGGTGGCCTCCAGCCCAACCCTGTGCCCCCAGGAGCCCTCGATGTGCCAAGGTGCAGGACATTGCATCTCTGAGCCATGGCAACCAGTTACTGCAGTTGCTTGGACTCCTGCACCTTGCCTGGCTGCCATTGTGCAAAACTGGGCTGTCAGGGGACATCTGGGGATCCTGGGCACTTCTCCCCAGCACTGCGGGCAGGGTCATCTCCAGCCCTTCTCTCCCACCCAGCCCCGCACTAGCTTTTCCTCTGGCTGTGCTCACAGCCCCAGGGGGGAGTCCTGCGTTCCTGGTCTGATGGCCCCCCAGCAAGTGGGTGGGCCCCAGGGGCTCTGCACTGACCCTGCCCTTTGTGCTGCAGTTACTTCGGGTTCATCACCAAACACCCCGTGCTCAGCCGCTTTGCCTGCCACGTCTTCGTCTCCCAGGAGTCCATGCGCCACGTCGCAGAGTGTGTGGGGTAAGCATGGAGGGAGGGGCAGCTCTGTAGAGGGGAGGGGTGTGATGGCGTCCCACAAGATCAGCGTGCTGGACCCACTTGGGTGAAGGTCCCCCTGGACAGGACACCTGGGGAGCCCTTACACACCCCACAGTGCCAGGCAGTCACCTTGAAGACCGACGGGATCCACAGCCCGCATGGAAACAGCAGGGTTTGTAGCTGGGATAGCACAGCCAAGCCAGAACTCGCTAGCACTGGATCAAGGAGCTACAACACCCAATTGGAAAGTGCCAGCCAGCACCCCCCATTCCTGGGCCCTGATGCTCCCTGAGCTGCCCCACCAGGGCCTGACTGTTCCAGCCAGCCCCCTCCCCTTGCCTCTGTCGGTTTTTCTGGGCCAGGAGGTCCCCTGACCATTGCACCAGCTCCAAGACATCCTCAAGGGTCTGGTTCTGGCCATTGCATGTGCATAGGCAGCTAAAGGCAGCTGCACCTGCCCTCTAGTGATCACTGTGCAGCCTGTAACCCAGCACTGAACTACCTCAGTGGTTCCCAACCTGTGGTCCAGGGACCCCCAGCGGTCTGCTGACATGTTGCAGGGGTCCACAGAGCCTCTCCCTACCGGGGCTGGAATCTAGCTACAGCCCCGATGCTCCCTGCCAGGGCTGCCCTTCCCCTCCCGTGTCCAGATCCTGGCAGGGGGGTGGGGCTGCGGTGGCTCCTCGGCAGAGGCAAGGGCAGGGGCCCATAGCTGCTGCAGCTCGGCTCCCCAGCAGTGCGGGCCATGGTGGCAGCAGCGCTACTTGCCAGCTGTCCCAGTGGCATGGCCAGAGTGATGCAGGCCAGCGTCTGCCCACGTGGGCCAGATTACATAGTCAGCCAGGCGGGCTGCAAAATTTTTTTTTTTTTTTTGTTAAAAAGGGGTCGCCAGCCTGAAAAAGGTTGGGAACCACTGAACTACGTGAATGACGCATGGGGGAAACTGAGGCACCCACCATATTCAGAACATTTCCACTTCATTGTAAGGGGCCTGGGAGCTGAGGTACAGCAGAAGCAGGGGGAGGCTAGGATCTGGGGTTATGGGGCCCCCCAGGGTTTGCCCAGCCCGTGGGGTTGGTCTGGCATGCAGTGAGACCCCAATCCCAACTTGCTGTATCCTTTTGTCTTCCAGGCGAGCGTTTCAGGAATATTACCAGGAGCACCTGGAGTATGCCTGCCCCACAGAGGACATTTACCTGGAGTAAGGGAGCAGCTCACTGCGTCTCCTGCTTCCGCCCCCCCGCCCCCCCATCCAGCCCCACAGATGGCCAGAGACTCTGTCTGACCCCACAACCAGCCAGCTTGGACCCCTCCTCTGTACATGCACCAACCCCCACCTGACGGACGTGCTGCATCCTCACTGCTTGTCTCTGGGGGCTGGGAGAGCTGGCTGCTCCCTCCCTGAGCTGGGGCTGGAGCACAGGCGCATCCCAGGCAGACCTTGGTGTGGGGGACCCTGCCTGGTCCTGGCCCTTTCCCTGGTGGCCCGTGGGAGTGGGTGGGGCCAGGGTAGGCACGGGGGGGCAGAGGAGAGACTGCACCTTCAGGGGCCACCTGCCTGAATGACCAAAGCTAAAGCATGGAGGGCACAAGGGCTGGGCGAGGGTAGCCATACTCTGGGGAAGGCACAGGCGGGGACAGGGGAGGGGGTTGGTGGCGGGCACAGATAGCAGGAGACGAGGTTGGCAGGGATGAAGGATAGCACGGATCCAGGGCGGGGTGTCTCCAAAGTGTCTCTGGAGCCTGCAGCCTGTGTCAAGCCAGCCCAGCCTGGCAGCTCCCTCCCCCCAGGCGGCCCCCAGCCCTGTGGCAATGACAAGGTGGCTGGGCAAGGGCAATAGGGGGCTGGGTGCCCGGCCTACAATCTCCATGGCAATGTGGCCACCTCCCCTTGTCCCTGGCTGCATCCAAGATCTGAGTCTCAGGGTCAGATGGGGTGGCCATTGCTAAGATCCTGCACTGAGAGTCAAAGGTCACAGGGAGGAGCCTAAGGAAATGGCTAGTGTCTGTCTGTCCATGTTCCCATCTGCCAGGACTGACAGCAGCTGCTGCCAGGGGGGTGGCGTGCGGGTGCATGTGGTGTTGGCAACCACCATACTTTACATCCCAAACCATGCCACCCTGACAGCTCACTACAGCTCTCCCATGTTCTTCCCCACCCCAGCGGCTCCAAGTCCTCCCCTCGCCACACACCCACATCACCCCACCTGTGCGGCTCGGAGTCCCGGGCTGGGCTAACAGCCTGCCAGTGTGTGCCCATGGGTGTGGTAAATGGCTCCTGCCACAGCAACGTCTCCTTGGGGGCACCTGCCTCCAGCCACAGGGATGGCCTTGCTGGTGCAGCTGGGGGGGCTGAGGTGGGGGTGGGACATCTGCGGGGCTGGATGAGCAGCGCTGGGATAGCGTTGCGGAGTATGGCTACACTGGAGGCTTATGTTGACTTAAACAAATTGGGGGGGGGGGCGCGCGCAAAGTTGACTTCCCTGAGCCCATTAGTGTAGACATAGCCAGGGAGGGGTTTTTTCCTTGTCCTGCCTGCGCCCCCGAGGCTTGGCTCAGCGGTATCCAGCCGACTGAGCTCCAGCGGGGTGGTGGGGGCAGACAGGGCCCAGCCTGGCTGCGTGAGTGGCGGAGTGAGCACCTCTGGCCATGCAGCGCTGCGCCAGGGCGCTGATTTGCACATCACACCTAAGCCAGCCAGCTGCCCTGCCCCCCCCCCCTTAGGACTTGGCAGTGCCACCGGGGGTGGGGGTGGGGAGGAGGCTCATGGCCTGAAGGGTGCAACATTGCACCCTGCATCACACCCAGATGGGTCGAGTGTTTACGACAGAGACACCCCTTCCGCGAAATGAGTCACTAGTCCATGGCTACAAAGCGGGTCCTTCCAGGGCCTTTGGGCATGGCCACTGGGGACAGTGGGGGTAGTATGGGCCTGTGAGCTGAATTCTTGCTCTATCTGCTGGCAGGCCTGTCTCTGGGTGAGCAACCTGCTCGTCTGCCCCTACTCACCCTGCACCACTGCTGTGCCTGGGCAGTTCTTTTGCTTGCCAGCCCCGCCTGTATCTCCGCTCAGTGCTAGTTTAGTGACCCTCGCTCCACTCTGCTCTGTGTACGACTATTTATCCTGTAACTTGAAACACCACAAGAAGTCCTGAGCAACTACCTTGTACAAAACCCGGGTGAAATTCCCTCCTCTCATGGCCTCATCATGGAGTTGGTCTTTCAATAAAATATATGCTTGGTGTGACCATGAGGGCCATGCCCGCTCTGTCAGCAGCCCCAAAAGCCTGGCTCTGCCCCCCAGCTCTTGGGTATCGAGGGGCTGCCACTGCCCAGCCATGTTGGGTCTCATGAGGGGAGAGAGAGAGAGGTGCAGTCATGGAGTCCTGTCCCCTTTCTGCTAAAGGTACAGAAATGGAGGGTCCACATGTAGCTGTCCATTGACCCCCCCCCCACATATGTGTTGTGGGTTGGCCACCTGATGTGTCTGAGGGCTTATGAGGCTCTGTGGGCCAAATGCCCTGCAGGGCCCTCTTGCCAGTAGGCAAAGAGCTTGCCGCAGAGAGGGGAAGCCAGGTAGGCCTGCCCTCCAATTACAGCATATCCATCCCGCTGTAGTAGCTGGATAAGCGTAGCGAGCAGTACTTAGTGTGGAGACAGAAGCGCAGGCTCACTGGATGGCTCAGTGTGCAGGACTCAGGACGGCCCAGTCACTGGTGGCATCCGCCACTTGCTGGCACCATAGTGCAACGTGTGATGACGGTGCAGACGGAGGACTACTTGGCTGCGCTACAAATGTCTTGCCACGTGCACGTCTGAGCCAGGTGGACATGGTGGCGTGTGCCTGTATGCAGTGGCTGGTGAGGGCAGAGAGCCATGTGAAGGACCCTAGCATTCTGTGATGCAATAGGAGCGCCTTTTGGAGAGGTGCTCTGCAATGGCAAGGAAGAGTGTGGGCACGACTCAGAAAGCACAACTGTGTTGGAGGTAGCAGGCCAGCACTCAGGGGACATTGCGGAAATGTAACCTTTGCACCATTGGGGGGGGGCTGTGGTTTGGGGTAGCAGGTTGTGCGCTAAATAACTCGGTTGAGGTGGAATGCAGAGGCCATCTTGGGGAAAAACAGGCTGGGGGGGGGGCTCAGGGAGGCCTGGTTTTCGTGTGGAAAGGGCAGGGGCATAGCAGATTTGATGGGCACAAGGAAAAAGCACCTTGGTAGAGAGTGGGTGATGGCGCAGGTAACAAGGAGCTCCAGCAGTACCATGATCCGGGCAGAGAGGCTGAGCTTAGGGCCCAAGCTTGGGGAGGGCGGGGGCCTAGGTATCTGAGCTGATGGGAGGGTGCTGAGGCCATGGAGGAATGAGGTAGCTGGCCTGTAGTTAAAGCTGGCGCTGCCTATAGCCAGGTGGCCTTGCATAGAGGAGCGGCTGAGCCCGCGTGCCTAAGTTGGAGAAAGTAGCCAAGGATGAGGGGAATGGAGCGTAGGGTGAGGGGGTGGCACCCCTGCCCATGCGAAGAAGGCACCGTTTGCCTGGTAGGAGGCCCTGTTAGTGGCACTGACAGTGAAGAGCTGTTGTACATGGGCATCACAGACTTGAGGTGAAGCAGGCATGGGTTTGGGTGCTGGAAATGATCTCACTTGTATGGGGAGAAGGGAGTGGATCAGCAGGTATGTGGCCAGGTGAAGGAGGCTGATGAGCGAGTATTGATGGCGGCTATGAGAATTAGCCCTGCTTGGTCCCACTGCACCTTGTGGAGGACGTGCAGAAGTCAGATGAGTGGGACGGTGCAGCGGAGTTCAGGCTAGGTGAAGCACATCACTGTGAGAGTCGGGGCTGGGTGCTCCTCTGGCCCACAACTGGGGATGCCGTGGTTGGTAGTGGTTACTAAGTGGTCCCAGTGCGGCATGCCCCCCCCCCAGTACAGTGTAGGGTCTTGCAGCGCCCCTCCTGGTTGTGGCTGATGCAGGTGAGTGTCCACAAGGGCTTTGCTGGTGCTAGAGAGGGCCACGCTGTGGCGTGTGCTGGATGCACTGAGTCCAGCGGCATACAGCCTCCATGCAAAGGGAGGGGGAGCTGGCAATACCCTGTTTATATGCACAGTGGCAAGCGTATTGTTCAAGGGGAGTTGAACGTGGCAGGAGGTACGGGGGATAGAAAGGCTTGGCAGGAGATGCCCACGGTTCCAGGATGCTGAGGTGCATCAGTAGTTGGGGGGGGGGGGGGCAGAGGCATGGGCTGTGCCACCTTCCAGGCGGCTGTCTCACCCCACAAGTGAGGTACCAGTGGTGCGGGGCATGGGCAGGGTGAACAGGCTGCCAGGCAGCACCTTGGCCAGGGTTGCACCATGATGCGAGGGAAGCCAGGCCTGAGGTTGAGCCCATATATAGTGTGTCTACGTGGGCCAATTGTAGACTAGTTGTAGCCACAGCGGGACAGCATTGCATCTGCAGGTGCTGCACCCTGTGTGGTGCAGTGCCACTGTTGGAGGTACAGTGTGCAAGTGACGCTATAGTTGCCCGCTAAGCAAATTGCAGGTGGCAAAGAGGACTGGCAGGAGAAAGATTTGGCTTCTGAGCGAAGCTAGGTGGGCCCATCTGAAGATGAGAGCACAGGTAGGTATAAGGACTGCTTTGCCCTTGTTGCTACAGGGCCCCAGGCTGGCACAGCAGTCATGAATGGTTTGGATGGTAGGATGCAGTTGCAGGAGGGTGGAGAGAAGTTTGTGGATCCTGCAAGAGATGGCAAAAGGACTGGCTGGCAGGGTGGGAAAATGGACATGGGGAAGACAGTAACCACAGGGTAGTGGGTTCACTAGAAGCATGGGCGTTGGTGAGACAGGTCTTGCAGGCATGGAGAGTTGTGTTGGTAGCGAGAGTGCAGAAGTTGCAGGGACCGAAGGCAGGTCATTGCTGTCAGCAAATTGGGGGGTGGCATGCATATGCCAAGTGACTGGAGGGCCTGGGAGTCCCTGAGGGAGTGGAGGTATGTGTCAGGTTTGTCACTGAATAGTTTGTGACTGTCAAAGGGGAAAGCTGCATGGCTGGTCTGGATCCCCTTAGGGAAACGAGGAGTGGAGCCAGGTGTCCTTATGCAAACACCACTCCAGATGCCAGGAAGTAGGCGGCAAGATCAGCGATGTCAGGTGCCACCTCGTCAACTAGCTCGCCCTTGTCAATGAGTGTCCAAAAGTCAGTTTGTCTGCCCACTGGGACAGATGCCTGAACTTCTGCTGGCGTGGAGAAGGACAGAAAATTGTACGAGGTTGCTGAAAATGTGGAGCTGAAGGAGGAGTTGACCTTGCAGCCGAACAGGTCAAGTTTCTTTGCTGCCTGACCAGGGTGAGGTGTGGGGAGAGCTTAAGATGCTGCGGCTGGGTGCACATGGTCACTGCATGCAGGATGAGGGAGTTGGGGGATGGGGGAAGGAAGGACAGGGCAAGAGGGCCCAGCGGGTGGCAGAATGTCCAGAAACTGGTTTTACAGGGCCTCCATGTCTCACTGGGAGGATGAGACCCTTGGCTGTATGTCGGAGCAGGTCTTGTGGGGAAGGGAGGCCTGGAGAAGCCCACTGTCTGGAGATGAGGCAGTGCCAAGTGGGAGTCTGGTGGTGGTGCCATAGGGCTCCTTGTAAACCAAAGGTGGGGCAGTACCAGTGGGCAATGGCTGGTGGTGAGATGTGTCCAGGGAAACAGTAGGAATCCCAAGGCGTCAGTAGGGCCAGCTGGGCAGATCAGTGGGGATGGGTGGCCCTCATGGTACTGGAGCCATGGCTTGGCAGGAGGGTCGTACAGTGGTAGATAGACCTGTCATCCGGGTTGTGTGCTGTAAGCTGGAGCAGTTCGTCCAGCAGAGAGAAAAATCTAAGGTGACCAGAGACCCAGAGCACGGAGGGGAGCCGGCACATGGCAGATCTGTAGGCGTCAAGGGGGGCACTTGGGCAGCAGCGTGGGACTAGGAGTGAAAGTCTGAACGGCCCTGGCACCAGAGGCAAAGGTGATGGCTTGCTCACTGAAGCCAAAAAAAGAGGCTGCCTAGTTTCAGTGGTGCCTGAGCCTGTCTTCAGAGCCTGAGTGGTTGTCAGGACATGTGATGTCTCATTCAGCTTGGTGGAGCTCGAGGAGGCAAGGCCGTGTTTGGCGACAGTCCCTATGAGGCAGCCACCCTTATGCTTTATGAGCACAGTGGGGCTTCGGTGGTGCTGCTGGTACCATCACTGCCCCATGGCAGGGCCCAGGGAAGTACACACTAGTGCTGAGGCATGTTAATCCAGCAGCTCCCCAACCCCGGGTCCAATTGCACACCTTGACTGCCTCCATCAGGTGCTCACAGAGGTGAGGGACTCCGGCCTTGCAAGTCCAAGGCGGGAATGAGCGGCAGATGGTGTAACAGGTTTTTCTGTGGGCTGAGCCAACACAGGTGAAAGACAGCCTTAGTGTATGGCGCTCACAGCGGAGTGCAGGCACGCAGCACAGCTTTGAAGCTAGTTTGTCTGGACAGTCTCCAGGCCAGGTGTCTGAAAAGGGACATACAGACAGAGTACTAACTAACAGTTTTGAGAAGCAGGCTACGGCTACTGCCGGGCCATGCCACGGCTTCTTTGTATGCGAAGGGGGAGGAGGGACTGACTAGCCAGACAGTGGGAAGAGGGAACTGGAGGGGACTGACATCCCCCCCCGCCTCATATGAACGCAGCCGCACTAACATGGCCGGCACACTGGCAGATGACAGACACTGCTACGAACAGCTCCAGAGCCAGCTCTGGTGCACATGCATGCTCGTGCCTGGGATCCACAGAGGCTGGCAGCCAAAGAGGAAAACACATCTGCAAATGAGATCCCTCTAGTTCATACAAATTCCTGTCAGGAAGCCACCCACCCAGGAGAAGCAGCCACCTCTGGGGTAGGATAGGGCAGCTGTTTAACAATTGCACAAGCATTTTTAGGAGGGAAATTGAGGCTCTTCAGCTCCAGCTGCTAGCCACAGGCAGGGTGACAGGGCGCCATTGCTGAGGGTGGGAACACCCGGCTCCCTGTTTCACACATTGTGAGTTGGGGGTCTAGTTTCCTGACTCCATGGGGCCCTAACCACTCCTTGTGTGCTTGAGCAGCTCCCCAGCTCCCCCCCAGCACGGCTGTGGCTTCCTTGGCCAGGGTGCCAGCCTCATGGGGCTGCCACTCCTCCAGGACACAGAGCTGCCAGATCCTATGTTGCCAAAGCAAAGCCCATCACTTACAGCCGAGGGGCCCACTGCAGTACGGATAACTGGGCCATCAGAGAGGGGATGCCTGGCCAGACATCAGCTAGCTTGGCCTGTAAGCGTCAGGTGAGGCGCTGGGGGTGGTAGAGCTGTAGCTAAGAAGGGTGCCCCTACCAGACACCCCCCCCCCCCATTAACAGTTGTCCCGAATGTGGCACCGTGGGTGGTTCCTGCTCTGGGGGGTGGCAGCTGCTTGGCCTTTCCAACCTTGTGGGGCCACTCAGGGCCGCCGTGCCTGTCCCCTCTCCATGGGGCATGGTCTTCTCCCTGGCCTCGTCAGCAGAGGGCACAGTGGCAGTGCCCTGCCTCTGCCGCCCCACATCCTTCCTGAAGTGCACGCCCCTTCCAGCCTTGCTCCACCCCAGACCCACCTCTCGCTGCCATGGAGCACCTGATCTTCAAGGCCTGCCCTGGCACAGTAACCAGGGCGAACACTGGGCAATGGCCAGGGATCAGCATGACTCGGGGTCTCGGGCTTGGCCCTGCCCAGCCTGGGGGCATGGGTGGCAGGCAGGGCTGCTGGATGAGCTGGGCATGTGAAGTGACGTGTGTCAGCATGGCCACAGACAGGCCATGAAGCTAGCAGGACGGCCCGCTCGCAGTGGGTTCCTGTGGGGCCGGAAGTGACTGTGAAGTAACCAGGTGAGGAGATGATGGGGATGCCGTAACCCCACAGCCGGTGTCGCCCTTACTGGCTGCCTGCCCCAACCTGGCTCCTCCTGGAGGTGGCACAGCAGAATGACCGCTCCTCGCTCTCCCGGCTGCACCCTGATGCTTGTTGGGATGGGGGGGGGGGCAGCTGTGCATATGAGCAATGACGATGGATGACAATGCCACTTCCCCCCCCCCCGCCCCCAGCACCTGCTTGGGCAGTGGGTGAGGGGGGGTGTGAAGAGCCCCCGAAGTAGCCTGGGGCCCCTAGTCATGAACGGCTCAGAGGGGCTCCTGCTGCACCCCACCCCCCCAATCTGGAAGAGGGGCTGAAGAATCACAACAGGAGCAGAGATGTGGCTGGCAGTCGGGGGGGGGGGGGCTTGAATTAATGGCTGGGCTGGAGGCAGGGGCAGACAGATTGGGGGGGGTTCTCCTGTGGCAGGTGCAAAACTGCTCACCCAGCAGATGGGGTAGAGGGCCATGCTGACCATCCCATGCCTGGGGCTGGGGTTCCTGGATGTATTAAGCTGTGCCCCCCACGTCCCCCCACGACACACAGTGATTCGGTCTCAGCAGGTCACATGCCTCCCTGCCCCCCCCCACTATGTGTGAGCTCGTTGGGATCCAAACCCACCACGTTGGTTGCTGCACCCACACCCTGCACCTGTCTCCAGCCGGGCATGGTGCCTTGGGGTCTGCAGCACCTGGCCTGTGGGGAGGGGGGGGGCAGTCCTGCTACTCAGCACCCATGGACGACACGGCCACCCTGCCCGGGGCAGGGGCAGACCGAGCAGTTGATTGCAGTGAAACGCCATGTGGCCTCTGATGACAGGGAGTGGTCCAGGGAGAGGGCACTGCGGTGCCATGGAGCTGGGGCTGGTCAAGGTGACGGTGGCCGTGAGCGAGTGAGGTGGGGGTGTGGGGCTGGCTGCATAATGTTAAGCGCCTGCACAGCGTCCTGTCCACTGCAGGGAAGCCCCTGACCGCAGGGTGCCCCGGGCTGTGAGCACTCCACATGTAGAGCAAAGAGCTGCTCCTGCATGGCCATTGGCCCCGCGGCGAAATCTGCAGGCTGCAGCGGCTGACTCAGTGACAGGCAGTTGGGCTTGGGGTGCCATGGCTGACTGTCGTGTTAATCCAGAGGCACGCGGCTGGACTTTGGTGTGCTCCACTTACAGCAGTGTGGCATTGCACCCCCCCCCCAGTATAACCTAAGGGCACCACTTTCTCCTTGGGCACGGCTGAGGGCATGAGTTTGCCAGGGCAAGGACCTGCCAGGCCAAGGGGCCAGGGCTAGGAATGGCCACGCCCAGGGTGCCAGGGCTAGGAATGGCCAGGTCCGAGTGTTCGGGGCTACGAACAGCTGGGCCTAGAGGTGCTGGGGCTAGGGACGGCCAGGGCCTGAGGTGCTGGGGATAGGAGCAGAGAGGCCCAGGGTGCCAGGCCTAGAAATGGCCAGGCCCAGCAGGTCTGGGGCTAGAAGCAGCTGGGCCCAGACATGACGGGGCTAGGAACAGGGAGGCCCAAGGTGCTGGGGCCAGGAACAGCTGGGCTTGGAGGTGCTGGGGCTCAGCCTTTGCGCTGCCAGCTGACACGTTGCACTAGTTAAGGCTCGGTCCATTTCTGAGGAAACGGCTGCCTGCACAGATGCTTTCTGGCCACAACGCGGTTCTGGTGGTTTGCCATGATGCATCCCAGAGCATGAGCATGACTCTGTGTCACGGAGAACCCAGAAAAGCCTCTTGGCTCCCCTCTGTTCACAGCCCACCAGGGATTCTGCTACGGTGGAGCTTTCTCCCATTCACCAGGGTCTCCACACTACCTGTAGCCAGCTTCCCAAATCCAGGCCCAGAGAGTCCGATCCTTGCTCTGTCTGGTCTCCCTTGGGGGGGGGGTTCCTCCCCCTACGAGGGTCCCAGGCGCCCCAATCAGCAGCGACACTCAGCCAGTGGAGCAGTCAGAGGGTTTATTAGCAGTCCACTTTGCACAGCAGCTAGGATAGTTGGCTCTCAGATCACCTAGGAGGGCAGATAGTAAACCCCCAGGACAAGCCCCGGAGGTCCTGCCCCTCCGACCTCCATCTTCCTTCCTCCCTCTCTCCTCCCTTTGTTCTCCTCTCCATCCAGCTGCCCTGCCCCTGGTCTAAACCGG